>JAINUG010000093.1:3274944-3527936 GCA_029706075.1 Aldrovandia affinis | reverse complement strand
ACTATGTAATCACTATGTAATTTATGAAGTGCCAAGTAAAAACAGCAGCAGTCCCTACACAAGTTGGGGCCCCCGGCCTTAATTCAAATAAGAAACAAACCAAACACTTTTGCCTGGGATCCAGGTCTCACCTGAGGCAGGTAATCATGGAATTCACAACACAATCGTAGGGCCACATTCAGACACTGTCCCAAACCAGCGTATAATATGGATATTAAGGATATTGCTAACACACTAAACCAGGGGTGGCCAACCAGTCAGAGACTAAGAGCCACATTTTTTACTGTGTTACCGCAAAGAGCCACATCACCGGGGGGTGCTACACGCGAAATAAAACCTGTTCATTTATTTGAGGGGGTAAGAGGAATAAAAAGGTTGGGGACCGCTGCCCTAACTGTGTTTTTTTTTGTCTTCTGAAATTTTGCGAGCGGTGCGCGTTTGACGAAAATACCATATTGAACTCAAGCGAAGCGAACACGCACATTAAAAAAAACAAAAACACAAACTTCGATATGAACGTAAGAGCCGCATGAAACCAGGCAAAGAGCCGCATGCGGCTCGGGAGCCGCGGGTTGGCCACCCCTGCACTAAACAGTTACTTTGTTGAGAGCTTTACCAGAGAAGAGGTTATGAATATGACTAAAAGCATAGCCAATGTACAGAATGTTTTAGAGAACCTTGAGATAAAAAGTAAGAGAAAAACTACAAAAACTGAAGACAAATAAAGCAGCAGGCCCCAATGGCATATATCTTAGAATACTCAAGGATAAACTTGGAGAGATTATATATAAACCATTGACAGATATTTTTAGGTGATCCCTAAACACACAGAAATACCAGATGACTGGAAGCAAGGTAGTATAATTCCAATATATAAGAAGAGGGACCATACTGACCCAGGGAACTATAGGCCTGTCAGGTTAACCAGCATCTCATGTAAAACACCGGAATGTATCAGTGCCAACATGGTTTTCTTAGGGGGAGGTTATGCATAACAAACCTTGTGGACTTCTTTGAGAAAAGTGTTTTGACTTGACCCAGGCTTATGATACTATATATTTTCTATATACTTTCAAAAAGCATTTGACAAGGTACCACACAAGAGGCTCATTGTCAAAATGAATTCAGTAGGAATTCTGAATTGTTTCAGAGTGGTTCATAATTGGCGTAACACCAGGAGGGGTGGTATCTGACCTGGGTGCTGTGGGCAGTGGAGTCCCGCAGGGATCGGTGCTAAGGCCTCTGCTCTTCCTTATTTACATAAATTATGCTGATAGGGATGTTAGTGGCAAAATAGTTCAATTTGCAGATGATACAAAACTGGGGATTTACAAAACTAGCAAACAGTTTGGAATCGACTAAAGTAATTCAAGACAACTTAAACAAAATTAAAAAATTGGCAGAAATGGCAGATGTATTCAATATTGCTAAATGTAAAGTTATGCATGTAGGAAATACAAAATAAAAACAATAAATAAAGTATTATATAAATAAGCGGCTGAAGATGAGATGAGATGAGAGATAATAAAAAAATGTAAAAATTAAAATGATATAAATATAAATATAAGACTATAATACAAGAGTATTTGATCAGAGGATAAAAATTATAAGGTGTTCAGTTTGAAAAAGACTTTTTGTGTCTATCCACATCTAAACAGTGCACGGCAGCTGTGGAAAAAGGCTAACAGGATGCTGGGATATACAGTATTCACCCCCTTTGGCATTTTTCACATTTTACGCAAATTATCAGTTGTGCCATATTCTCTCCATTTCTTTATAAAGGACTTAACAGTGCTCTGCGGGATATTGAAAGTATTTGAAATCTTCTTATATCTGTCCCAATGGAGGACATTGAAAATTTAAAATTGATATTATATGTGTTCCAGACATCATAGGAAATGGCACTATATTAAATTAATTAAACAATAAAAAAAATGTCAACTGTTTCTGTTGAACTTCTTACTTACATGACTGATTAAAAGCACTGATTATAAATTAAATAAATACAGAAATAAATGAAATCAAATGGATATGGAGAAGAGGGGGTGTTTTCTGTGAGTAGATACAGTGTATGTTGTTTAGAAATAAGTGTTGGGTTGCAGAAGAAGGTTTTAAATATGTTATTGATTCATTGAAGGTCTCATGGCAGTTTCGCCAGGCAGGTGAGAGAGAGGAAGCTGTCTGCACGTGCCTTGTGCCAGGTGACCCACTCGTCCTCAGTGACTAGAATCAGTGACTAGAATCAGTGACAGTGACTAGAAGTAGTAACATAAGAAGAAGAACATAAGAATACATAATGATGAGAACGGGCCGTTCGGCCCATCTTGGCTCATCATGTCCTAATCTAAAGAACATCTAGTACTACATCTAGCCTGGCCTTGAATAGCCCGAGCGTTTCTGCCTCTACTACCTGACCTGGCAAACTGTTCCAGGCATTGACAACTCTCTGTGTAAAGAAAAACTTCCTAATATCTGTGCGAATTTGCCTTTAACTAATTTCCACCTGTGGCCTCTTGTTCTGCTGACCCCACTTATCTTAAAAATCTTTGGTATTTTACTTTGTTAATCCCTTTTAGGAATTTAAAACCTCAATCAAATCCCCCTAAGTCTGCGTTTGCTAAGTTTAAATAGATTGAGTGCCTTAAGTCTATCATCATAACTTTTACCTTTCATACCAGGTATCAGTTTAGTTGCCCTTCTTTGGACTTTTTCAAGAGCTTCAATATCTTTCTTGTAGTGCGGTGCCCAGAACTGCACACAATATTCTAAGTGCGGTCTGACAAAGGCGTTATATAACATTAATATAACCTCCTTTGATTTGTACTCAATACTTTTTGCTATGTATCCCAGCATCCTGTTGGCTTTTTTCACTGCTGTAGCACACTGCTTTGATGCAGATAGGCTTTGATCCACTACAACTCCTAAATCCTTTTCAAATTGAACACCTACTAACTTTTCTCCTCCCATAAAATACTCCTGTCTAATGTTTTTATTTCCCACATGCATTACTTTACATTTAGCAATATTGAACGTCATCTGCCATGTATCTGCCCATTTTTGGATTTTGTTTAAATCATCTTGGATTACTTTAGTCGATTCCAAACTGTTTGCCAAACCCCCAAGTTTAGTATCATCTGCAAATTTAACTATTTTGCTACTAATGTCCATATCCAGATCATTTATGTAAATAAGGAAGAGCAGAGGTCCCAGCACCGATCCCTGCGGGACACCACTGCCCACAGCACCGAGGTCAGATTCGGCCCCACCTACTGTTACTCTTTGTATTCGCCCTTGCAGCCAATTTTTAACCCACTGTGAAACTACTCCTACAATTCCTACCGATTTCATTTTAGCAATGAGCCTCTCATGTGGTACCTTGTCAAATGCTTTCTGAAAGTCCAAATATATAACATCATAAGCCTGGTTCAGGTCAACACACTTTGTAGCCTCTTCAAAAAAGTCCAGGCATTGAGTTAGGCATGACCTCCCCTTGAGAAATCCATGCTGGCTCTCCCTTAAAATACTATTATTTTTCAAGAATGATTCCAACTTATCCCTAATAATACATTCCAGCATTTTACATGCGATGCAAGTTAAACTGACAGGCCTATAGTTCCCTGGGTCGGTACGGTCCCCCTTCTTATATATTGGAATTATACTACCCTGTTTCCAGTCATCTGGTATTTCTCCAGTGATTATGGATTGACTGAAAATATCTGTCAATGGTTTATATATAATTTCCCCAAGTTCTTTGAGTACTCTGGGATATATGCCATCCGGGCCTGCTGCCTTATTTGTCTTAAGTTTTTGTAGTTTTTGTAGTACTTCTACATCCCTTATCTCAAAGTCCTCCAAAACATTCCCTACCTTGTCTATACATTTAGGCATATTTATAACCTCTTCTCTAGTAAAGCTCTCCACAAAGTAACTGTTTAGTGTGTTTGCAATGTCCTTATTATTATAAAGCAAAGTTCCTTCCTTATTCTTAATGCACTTAACCTCATCTTTAACTTTCCTTTTTCTACTACAGTATTGAAAAAACTTCTTAGGGTTACTTTTTGCATCTTGGGAAATTTTAATTTCAAACCGCCTTTTAGCTGATCTTATTTCCTTTTTAGCCTTAGCCCGCATATTACAATAATCAAACTTGTTTCTCTCTGAGTTATCCTTTTTATATACTCTATACAGTCGTTTCTTTTGCCTCAAAATCACCCGTAAAGATTTAGTCATCCACTGTGGAGACAGTTTTTTCATCCTATTTTTCCTTACTTTGGGGATGAATTTACACTGTACATCTACAATAACCCTTTTAAATATAGTCCATTTTTCATTCACAGTTCTGCAATCTAGAAGTTTAACCCATCTATATTACTTAAATTCTCTCTCATTTTATTAAAGTCAGCTCATCTAAAATTAAAAATTCGAGAGTTAGAGGAGGCTGTCTTAACTTGCCAAAAAATATCAAAAATAACTGCACTGTGGTCACTTGCTCCTATTGGTTCTCCTACCTCTGTGCTGCAAATTCTATCAGGATTGTTACACAAAACCAGATCCAGTATTGATTTCCCTCTTGTAGGCTGAGTAACAGACTGTACCAAAAAGCAGTCATTGACCAGATCTATAAACTCCTCAAGCCATGTCTCTGTAATCCCAACAATGTCATAACCCCCATTTAACATGACAGTCTCCAGTTCCAAAAATTAATTTTTTACACTTCTCGCATTTAAACACATGAGCTTCAAAGCCTTGCTCACCTGTACGTTGCTACTGTTTCTATTATTCCTCTCCCGCTCCCTCACTCCCTTCCATCCCAAGCCACACTTGCTAAAATGTTGTTTACTCAAGACTTTATTCATGCTTTCCCTGTTATATGTAGTCTTGACAGACTCCATCTGGGCAGTCTGCACCACCCTACTCATTTCGCTCACTATCCTCCCTGCCCCCCGAATCCCTAGTTTAAATAATCCTGCGCTACCCTAAGCATACGCTGCCCCAGAGCATAGGTACCCATCCGGTTCAGGTGTAACCCATCGGGCTTGTATAGGTCACCCCTGTTCCAGAAGAAGTCCCAGTGCTCAATAAATCTATACCCCTCTTTCCTACAGAAGGATTGTAGCCACGTGTTAAACCTATAGATAAACTTCAGCTTCCCTCTGCTTGCACGTGGTACTGGTAGAATTCCCGAGAAGACTACCGTGGAGGTTTTGCTCCTAATCTTTGCTGCTAGATCCTCAAATGTATCTTGCAGGACCTCCAACCTGCCCTTTCCCATGTCATTGGTCCCTACGTGGACCATGACCACTGGATCCCCTTCTGCTTTGGCCAGGAGCTTGTCCACACGCTCAAGGAGATCTCCAACCTGGGCACCAGGCAGGCAACACACCGTGCGAGTCTCCTTGGCCTGGGAATAGACTATGCTGTCCACTCCCTAATTATGGAATCCCCCACTACTAACAACTCCCTTTCCTGGGAGATGTGGCCATCAGGGTGTCCTGTGGCACATGCATCCCCCGTCTCTCAGGGTCACGGGCCACAGATTCCTGCAAGGGCTGGAATCTGTTGGACACCTCAACCTCTGGAGATGCCGCCCCTTTGTGGTGTGCAAGCCCTTTCCTACTTTTATTTCTGACTGTGACCCACCTGTCACTTCCTGCCTGCTCTAAGTTCTTCCCTCCTCCCAGCCTAGGCGTGCACACCTTCTCCCTAACGGACGTTCTAATTGGTTCTAAGAACCCTGACAATTGTGGACTCTGTACGGCCGATACGGCCGATACAGCCAATTGGCCCTCGAGAACAAGAATCTTGTCTTCGAGATGCTCAATGAGCTTGCAGCGGAGGCAGGTGAACAGCCCAAGAAAATCGCTTTCCAACAGGGCGATCATCCTGCACACATTTTAGACCCCTAGCTGACTCCCTATCTCTCCCTAAGTATAGATTTTTTTACTGTCTAGATGGAGTCAGCAATACCACTCTTAAAAAACACGCTAGGTGGCTCCGGATAGAAGGCAGTAGACCCTAACGTTAGTAGTAGGCTAACTGTAGCTAGAGAGCCTCTTATTTACAGTGGGTTCGGAAAGTATTCAGACCCCCTTAAATTTTTCACTCTTTGTCATATTGCAGCCATTTGCTAAAATCAATTAATTTCATTTTTTTCCTCGTTCATGCACACACAGCACCTAATATTGTCAGAAAAACACAGACTTGTAGAAATTTTTGCAGATTTATTACAAAATAAACACTGAAATATCACATGGCCATAAGTATTCAGACCCTTTGCTGTGACACTTGTATATTTAACTCAGGTGCTGTCCAATTCTTCTGATCATCCTTGAGATGGGCCTACACCTTCATTGGAGTCCAGCTGTGCTTAATTATATTGATTGGACTTGATTTGGAAAGGCACACACCTGTCTATGTAAGGTCCCACAGTTGACAGTGCATGTCAGAGTAAAAACCAAGCCATGAAGTCCTAGGAACTCTCCATAGACCTCCGAGATAGAATTGTGTTGAGGCATAGATCTGGGGAAGGGTATAAAAACATTGCTAAAGCATTGAAAGCACCCAGGAGAACAGTGGGCTCCATCATTGTGAAATGGAATAAGTTTGAAACCACCACAACTCTTCTTAGAGCTGGCCGTCTGGCCAAACTAAGTAACCGGGCAAGAAGGGACATGGTCAGGGAGGTGACCAAGAACCCAATGGCCACTCTAAGAGAGCTTCAGAGTTCCTCTGCAGCGATGGGAGAACCTGGTAGAAGGACAAACATCTCTGCAGCACTCCCATCAATCAGACCTTTATGGTAGTGGCTAGACGGAAGCTACTTCTGAGTGAAAGGCATATCACAGCCCACCTGGAGTTTGCCAAATGGTACTTAAAGGACTCTAAGAGCATCAGGAAAAAGATGATCCGGTCTGATGAGACACAAATTGACATTTTTGGCCTGAATGCCAAGTGCTACCATAAAGGTTAAGCACAGCTGGACTCCAATGAAGGTGTAGGCCCATCTCAAGGATGATCAGAAGAATTGGACAGCACCTGAGTTAAATATACAAGTGTCACAGCAAAGGGTCTGAATACTTATGGCCATGTGATATTTCAGTGTTTATTTTGTAATAAATCTGCAAAAATTTCTACAAGTCTGTGTTTTTCTGACAATATTGGGTGCTGTGTGTGCATGAATGAGGAAAAAAAATGAAATTAATTGATTTTAGCAAATGGCTGCAATATGACAAAGAGTGAAAAATGTAAGGGGGTCTGAATACTTTCTGAACCCACTGTATATCACTTACCCAGCTACTGATATAAATACTATATTTTAACGTTAGTTTACAACCTAAGCCCAACTATTTAGCAATCAAACTTTTGTAATATACTAGCTACAAATACAAAATCAACAATCCACACCTTCCGACGTACAATTTACGTTTATAAACGACGTTAGTTTATAAATAACTATACTAGACTAACGCAATAATTCAATTTTTCCAATCGGTTAAACCGACGAACTTACTTTTAATTCGAGGTTGCTTCTGGGAGGGTGAAACAAAAACCTTGTTAGCTTTTGTGCCAATTTAAACTAACAAGGAGAAAAAAAAGCCCGTCCCTGTCCTTAAATGCAACAAAGGATTACACCTTAGAAGCAGTAACTCGTAACTAATGCGGTGATATATTTATATAACGTTGATACCGGTTAACGTTATATAGCTACGTTAATTTTCGCAAGAGTAAAATGCAAGATACACAATACAGAGCAAACAGCCCACAGCCCACAGCAAACAGATCCAACAATCCGGAAACAGGAAACAGGAAGTAGCGTCTCAGCGTCTCAGCGTCAGATCCTCTCAGCCTCAGATCCTCTCAGGATATGTTTAGGAATATGACACAGGGTAGTAGGATCTGTATGCGAGATGCGAGTAGCAGCTGGCAGGCAATGCTCAGGCACCTAGTCCTGAGCATTGCCTGATCCCCAGCTCACATGCATGCCTAAAATTGTACTGACATTTAAAAGCTGATAACGTACTGATAATGTACCACCTATGAATTACTGACTGTCACCTTGTATATCCAATGGCCTGTGACTGTAGGCCCCCATGGTAGGGGGCCTACCATGTAGGGCTTGAATTCAATCTACATTTTGTTCTTAACTTCAAATTCATACTTTGTAAGTTTGAGTTCTTTTCTTCATGCTTTTTCATTGTATTTTAATACTGCTATTATCAACGTTATGTTTATACCTATATGTGTTTGTGCATGTATTTTATTTTATTTATTTCAATTTTGACACTTTTTTTTATTGTTTACTTTCTGGCACACAAGTCACGTATCTTGTTTTGTGTTCAGAATAAACAGGTGAAGGAGAGCAATGGCAGTGTATTGCAGTGACATTAGCAGTAAACTGCAAATGTATCAAGCATCACGCATATTGCAGGCTGTTTAAAATAAAATTTCAAATTGCACTTTTAATGGTGCCGATATTTTCGCATCAGATACATCAAAACATAGGCTTAACCCCCTGAGGTCGGCTGGATCGGCGCCGATCCAAGCAGCAATACAAGTATATTACTATTTCTAACTTCGCGATATTTTATCATACACACGCGGCAAAAACATTGACAGAAACCTTAGAATCGCGACTTTCCGATTTGAGCACTGGCAAATCAAATGGGATTTTTAAAATTAGCTTAATTAGACCAAAAGTAAACCTTGCTTTTTACTCTGTTTTTTACCTTTAGTAACGTCCCCTTCTATTGACATGTTAACGAGGTGCTAATTTCGGGAGGTGCGTCGGGCCATGTGTGAAAACGCCGGCATAAACAACACAAACTGAAGAGGACAGTCTATGCTGATATTTATTTTATTTCGCTTGTTTTCAAATACTCGTAAAAATATATATAAATTCCGCGTCTTGTGACTACATATTCCGCATGTCGCAATGTAACAAATTGCAATAGGCACAGAAAATACTTTTCAAACAGCCTAAAATGTTATAAAATATATCGTATGTCTGTGTTTACGCTTGCAATCTGCCAGCAACAGTATATTCACGAGTATATTTTCAAATACTCGTGAAAATATATGAATTCCGCGTCTTGTGACTACATATTCCGCATGTCGCAATGTAACAAATTGCAATAGGCACACAAAATACTTTTCAAACAGCGTAAAATGTTATAAAATATATCGTATGTCTGTGTTTACGCTTGCAATCTGCCAGCAACAGTCTATGCTATTGATTTTATTTCGCTTGTTTTTTTTTTTTTTTTTACATCTTGTCTGTGTTTACGCTTGCAATCTGCCAGCAACAGTCTATGCTGATATTAATTTTATTTCGCTTGTTTTCAAATACTCGTGAAAATATAGCCTATGAATATCGCGTGTTGTGACGCCAAACATTCCGCGTGTTGCAACGTAACAAAGAGCCAAAATGAATATTCAGGTATTTAGCATTTAGCCCTCCCACAGCCTGAAATAAATGTGACCAGTTCTGATAAAAACAGGTTTTTAGCTATTTAGATCTCAGATGTGCTAAACTATTTTCACACCCTTACATAACCAAGACCTTGGTGAACAAACGCACATTGGCAAAACAATTCGTCACTATAGTTTAGTGTGTGCTTTCACATCTTTTGTGACAGCAGAAAAATTTACTATTTTTAACTTGTGTGTTTGTAGATCTATTTACAAGCTGCATATGATACTGACCAAACTATTGATGGCATACAAATGTAGCTGTGATTGTCCTTCAAATAAAAATATCAAACACTTTGGAGTAAGTGTGTGTTAAATTGATGAAATTGAGATAAATATCAGACCATGCCAAAATCTAAAAACATTTAAAAGCTTAGCACGGACCTCAGGGGGTTAACCCCACGGAACAACGGATTAGTGCATGTGACAACATCAAACCGCAACATGAGATTTCATCTGGAACTGTTTC
This sequence comes from Aldrovandia affinis, assembly GCA_029706075.1. NCBI lineage: Eukaryota > Metazoa > Chordata > Actinopteri > Notacanthiformes > Halosauridae > Aldrovandia > Aldrovandia affinis. The sequence goes on along the minus strand of JAINUG010000093.1, from coordinate 3,517,999 downwards.
ATCATATACTGTTTGTGTTTACAGTGTTTAAAAATGTATTTTTAATCAAAAATATATGTATTAAGTCTTTTCAAAAAACAAACTCAGCCTACAGTATTTTTGTATCATAGTAGTTTGCAATTTAGGTAAATGTAAAACCAGCCAGCATGAAATAGACTTGGCCTAAACAACTAATGCTAATGCTTTATGCAGTTTATATGAATCCATAATATAAATCATTCAATACATAGAAATTAGAACACAGAGTGGTTGCTAGAAAAACTAGCTCCTAAGGGTTAAACTGATGGCTGTGTCTTACCACAAGCCCTAAGAGCACAATATGGTCATGTATTTACAAACAGATATGATTTTACAGCTTTTATTGTACTGATCTCCTAAAGTCCTATATTTTCTTGTCTGAATTTTCTCTCTTTCACAGTTTTCATGTGTGTTTGCTTTTACTGGCATTACTGCCCTTTCACAAATCCTTTCTAACCCCCGATGCAGGCCAGATAGTGCATGATCCCCATAAGACACTTTTATGAGCTTAGATGTGTGCATAAAAAAATAGTCATGATAAAAATAACAAAAAAAACAATTAAACCACAACAGAAGCAAAGTGGACATGGTAACAGGCCTGTAGCCAATGAAAGGTGTTAGGGGTGGGGGGATAAAAGCCCAGAGAGAAAGAGTGTCCAGATTCTACACACTGCCAGCTCAGCCTCATACCGTACTTCCTGTCCTTTGGTGGAGGGATTTCTTTATAGCCTTACCGAAAACAGGCACGAATCAAAATGTTTTATCACCACATGAGGAGAATTGCTTGTATTTGCAGTCAGTCTTGGGTGGCTCATTTATTTCCCAATGTTGTGTGCTTCGAGTTTCCCCAGTAACCAAGCTTTGGGGGGGAAGGGGGGTGGGGGCAGCTGGGATCGAAGTAGAAGGTGGCACAGAGCCACCCGGCACACACAGCATGCTAATCCAACTGTATGACAAAAAGGATCTCCTACTTAATCAATTGAGTTTACCACAGCAAAAAAGGAGGTGTGTTAATTTTATGTTAATTGCATTAATAATAGTATAGCTCATTTTCCCCCTCCCTGGTGGGTGGGCCTTGGCTCTACAACAGTCTCTTAATTTATTACAATGTAGCCAATTGCAGTAGAGACTGTAAAAGGATTAAAAACTAAGGGAAGCCATATCTTTATCTTAGATTATTAGAGCGATCTAACACTGGGAATTTTTTTTATTGGTGACATTCATTTATGTTCTGCTGCAATTTAAACAAAGTGCAAGGGATTTTTTTTTTCTGAGAATTTTAATACCAAGATGTCAAATAGTGGCATTTATGACTCACGATACACCAGTGAATATTAATACCTGTAATATATCCTCTATTATGCGCCCACACTATCAGTCATGGAACTGTCCATGTGGCAATTGTATTGCAAATCTGTGTTCACAGGTGACAGCATAACAGAAATAAAGAGGGGGATCTGCCACCCACAGAAGTGCACAGTAACCTTTTCAGAAATCTGAGCCCCACGGAGAGAGGGAGCGGGAGGGAGGCACCAAGAACAACAACGAAGCCTAGAATTTATCCCTATGGGGGACACACTCTTTAGGTTTAGCCTGACCACAGGAAGTTCAGGGATTGTACGTACAAGGGTTCACCACACTGGCAAAACAATTACCTCTGGCCAAAATCCAGTTTGGGCCTTTTTGCCCAAATGTTTTTGCATAATAAGGCACCATATAGTGCTAGTACATTATAATATAGCTATATACTGTATGTCACAAGGATTATGGTTAATTTATTTTTTCAGTGAAGACAGTCCTCCATTCACACACTCCTGAGAAGCTGTGAGAGGTGGAATAAGCCATTTCTCACATGTATCTTTGTCCCAGGAGCGAGTAAATATATATATACAAATGCTAAGACAGTTACAGGATTATTTTATGCATTGGCCAATTGGACCAGGAGAAGATTAGAGTAGTAAACATCATCATGTGGCACCTGTGCCCTACTTCTCTGTCAAACTAAATTATCCCATTTTCTTAAGCTGGCACATTAGTTGGAACAATAAAATCAAATGGAATGACAGTCAACTAAAGGACTGAAAACTAAAAATGGAATTTGGAACAACAAAGGAATTTGTAGTGAGTATACTGGGAGAGCAAGGAAGGTGGGAGAGTGGGGAATTTAAGGTCACAGCCTAGGCATAAAATACTCCACTGGTAGTGTTGTATGTACTTGGGATTTTGCAGCAAAAGAGTGAAATAAAAGTGCAGCGGCCTCACCTTCCACCTCCTCCTCATCGCAGACATGCTTGAGGAAGGACGCGCCTCGGTCCAGCACAGCCTCATCCTCCATCCTGTAGTAGTAAAAAAGAAAGAAAGACTGCTCACACTTCTCCTCCAAGGATGCGGTGGAGCCGTAGCAGCTCCGCGGCTCACTGACCCGCAGCGTGTTGCTCATGTTCAGGCGGGTTGGCGGGACCCACGGAGGTCAGCCCCAAGCACAAAAAAAAAAAAAAACACTCAAGGGATGTTCTCTGGGGGGGCGGCCTCGCTTTGAAGAAGTTCCCTGCCTTTCGTATGATGGGGCTGCCGGCAGGTATGAGGTGAGTAAATTGACCCCTGCGGGGGTGGCAGGAAGGGCCAAGTCCGGCGGTTAAAGTCTAATTGGGTGATGTCACGGAAAGGTGACAGCCAGTGGCCATGCGCAAATCCACACCTTTCAATGAGCTCTGCTCTTCTCAAACACACAAACAGACACACAAATACAAACACCACACACACACACAAATACACACACAGACACGCAACATGAGATGTCTCCTCCAGCTGGCCTATAATGCCAGAGTGCCCCCCCCAATCTCCTCACCACGCATCACGTGGCTATCTCACAAAGATCTGCCCTCTGAGGATTAGCCCAGCTTTACTTAAGTGTGTAACGTACGAGCACATAACAGGCATTTGTTCTGAAGACCCCGGCTCTTCTACCCCACAATGGGCGGGGTGGCCGAGAAAGCTCCGCACGCTGTCTGAAACCCAAGTATACACTGGGACAACAGCACCCAATTAAACCACACTTAACTGTCCTGCATCTGGCATATGATTGCTGCTATCAAGTTTTAAAAGGAGGGTAAACTACAACAGATTGTCTGCACTTCATTTATCTGAGAATTGTTTGCTTTTCTATAAATGAGTGGTTATTAAATTATTGCTAAAAAAACTGACACACATCCAAAAGCAATTAGACTGCTTCTGAGTCAATTCTGGGTTCTGTAGTGGCGTTCTTGTCTTTTTTTATACTCACAGACACAGACAACAGAATCTGATAAAGACAATGCCTTGAGTGTGACATCTGAAAGATTTGACCAGATATATTTGCTGACTGTGGAGGGTAGAATCATTCCTTTCCCGCAAAGCCGTCAACACTATCATATCTTCTCTCACTGTCAACCGTTTCCATCTCATGCAGAAGTCACAGGTAAATCCACAAGAAATCCATTTACACAAATTCAAACATGCAAAACAACACTTTCTTCTTGTACATCATAACAATCATATAAGTACTTGGCTAACACAGCCTATAGATATTCACAGAGTAAAATTAATGCATACATACACCATTACATTTTTTAATTGATGTCTAGCTGACAGTCAGGCTTGCAAAATTATCTATCCAAGACTAAGCAATGTCCAACAGTCTACAAGAACAAAATATTTTGGCTTGGCTTACAATTTTGTGCCTTTTGTTGCTAATTAAAATATTGTGTCCCACCGTTTCCCATCATTTAAACATCTTCTTCAAGAGTGAAGAGTAAATTAACCATAAGGGAGAATCTGTTAGAATACCATTGATCCAATTTCCAACAAAGTCTGCTGCTCACTGCCAGCTTATGTCCATTTTCTATTGTAGCAGAGAAAATAACTGACCCTGCCTGAATAGAATAGAAATAGGATTAAACAGGAGCCCAAGTTTGTCAGAAACAAATGACTATTATATATTCATTTGTGCTTTCCTATACATCTGTAATCCTTAGTGACACAGGTAGTCCTCAACTTATGACATTATTGGTACGTAATTAAAAATATTCAGATTTTCTCAATGACAGGACAAGTTACGCAGGGAGAATAGAGACAATTCCTTGCATCTAAACATGAAAAAATACCCTCTTAATATCCTGTTGTAGAAGGAGAAAGAAACACTCAGAATGCCCTGGACTGCCCTCTAGCAATACGCTTTCACCTTGGGAACACTTCACCACGCTACCTTCAGAAGTCACTGAAAATAGCGCAGACTCAATCTGGAGCCTCCCTGAGTTATTTGAAATCAAAGTCCATGTGTGATTTTAGGGGGTGGGCAGGCAGCAGGTAGTGGGCATAGCAATAGGAAGGACTAGATAATGATGCATGCTAAATCAGTAATGATAAATCTACTGCAGCACATTGATCTCAATGTGCATTGTTCCTGCTCATTTTGTGCATTGAGGTTCACACAAAAGACTTTGTGCAGCAGGTTCGTGACATCACGTCTGCACCCAAGTCCAAGGGCTCCGATTAAAGCCAGACAGTTGGCCGACACCGAAGTATTGATGAATGAACTTAGGAAGAGTCGTTTGTTTCCAAGACACCCTTCGGCATCAGGTGTAAAAACACAGTCACTCCAGCCCTGCCAAATATACAGAACGAGTGTTTATTAAACACTGAGTGGGAGAAGGGGGAACATGTGGGGGTGGGGGGGTTATTTTAAATGTCATCCTTTGTTCTTTTTCATATCTCAGGCTTGCAGAATATTCCCCCCTGAAAGGATGAGTGTGATGCAGGTCTCACTCACTACAGAGTTCACGTATACCTCATACAAAACATGTACAAAATCTTGCAACAGATTTAATGTCGTTTTTAATTGGGAAACTGAGAGAAATTAATCACAGAAAATAATACTGTGGAAAACCACATACACAGAGGAGAACCCACTATCCAAACAGTAGTACATCCATTACTAATAACTTTAATAATGAGGAATATACACAGAAAAGTAATTACCTACAGAAAGGATACAACTTATTCCTCAAATAAAACCACTTATATCTATGGGTCCCAGGTGAATTAGGTATCGCTGTGTAGATCTGCTAAGACATTAACACCCCAAGTGTAATATCAGCCCACACAAAGAGAGGGGTCACTTCAGTACACCAGAAGACAATGAGACTGTGTATCAGGTTCTTCATCTCTTTCAAAAATAAAATGCTGAACTGATTTCAAGGCGGGGCTCAGAGGGATGGGAGTGTACAGTGGGGCTTTGTCTTTTCGGACGCTGTTAAGGGTTATAGCCTGGTATGAGAAGCCAAGACTGCCTCTCCATTCTTGGCCTACTGCAGAGCACAGAAAATCCACATTAAAAGATGGATATCAAACGACCACCCGGGTGGTGTAGCGGGTGATGTAGCGGTAGAACGTCCGACGCTGCCCACTGTTAAGATTCCACCGGGTCATGCTAGTTTCGGCTCTGGCCGGAGTGCCACTAGGGGGTGGCAATTGGGAAGGGGGGGGATAAAAGTTGAATGAGCTCGCTGCATATATGAATGGTCCTGTGTGTTATGGTGACAGGCTTTGGCTTAGGCGGGTGCCGGCTCGGAGGAGATAATTGACATGAAAAAGAGAGGGTATAATTGGATACTAGATGGATACTAAAAGAAAAAATGGGGATAAACAGCAAAAATAGAAAAAAAATAGAAAAAAGATGGATATCACATAATTCCAGAATCCAGTAAGCAAGAGTCATTTCTTCACCCTGTGGACATGGATAACAAGGCAGTCGGGTTAATTAGTTACAACAATATCAGGCCGCAGAGCTGCGGGATAGGGCCTCTTTCAAAAATACAAATCGCCTGTCTATATTATTATTATTATTATTACTATTATTAATATCATTATTATTACAATATATTTTCCCACTCCACACCGCTAAGGCTAGAGATGAAGCAATGCGCAGCTTGAGCAGAGCGTCCACAGTAAATTGGGAGACTTAAAGGTAAGCAATATTGTTAGAATAAAAAGAAAAGGTTTTAGCCCTGGATCCAGTTAAGCTGCCTGTATTGTATTTCCTCTAGCTTAAAGAAATCATTATGTTGTGGCTCTCTTTTCATGATGGGAGAGCTTTACAAAATAAAAAGAACTATCTGAGGGCAATTCACATTTGTCAAGTTCATTGGAAACGTAATCCGCAAGCATTGCCTCCATTTGTCTGCAAGTGCACAGCACTGCCTTGGCTTTCAGTGGAAATGCTGAAGATACAGGAATTTGGGAGTCCAAGTCTCCTGATATGAGCTGATTTTGAACTCAGAGGCAGGGGCAGACAGTACTTAAACTGACAGTCTGGCCACTGCCAGAGGCATATATATGAAGGAGGTGTAAAGTGTTGCAAAATAGCGATGCTCAAATAAACACTAGAATCATAGAAATTTAAAGGACAGGGTATGAAACAAGTGAAACAAAACTATCTATATATAAAAGGCACAAAATAATAGCCGGTGTGTTCTTTATCATGGTTTTTTCACTTTATTACTCTGAGCAATGGCCAGCTAGAACCACTCCTCATACTGCTGGCACTGTAGGTACAATTACCGTGCAATTACACAGCGGTGCAAGCTACTTTATTTATTCTGTTTTGAAATACCCCTTTCCATTTGATCTTCTGTTTCCAAATGTCAATACCTCAATTCGGTTGGCAATTCTGCGACAGCCTGTGGCACCCAGCCTCCCCTCCCATCTGAAGGGCTTTGAGATCTAAAGAAAAGCTTTTTATAGTTTAATTAATTATTTAAAACGGGAGGGAGCACATGCTGAGGGCTGGACAGAGCCCTGGTCAGCGCCAGATTAAAAACCACATCAACCGCTTGATTGACCAAACCTGGAAGCTTTCCCTCCATTACACAACTTGCCAAACATACCATGCAGCGTATGGTGGTGCTCCCTGTCATACCACCAAAACCCTGTGACTGATTCACGTTAGAACAATTCCGTGAAAAAACAGTGAAACACATGTCATGGCACTCGATTCGGAAAAACCTGGCCGGAAGACAGCATTTTAACAGCTTAACATCCTGTATCACAATTAAAATGGGATTTGTCAGAAATCCCAATAAACCCCATATGGGGTACTGTGATAGCAATCCAAGGATTACTTTAGATAAAGGAGAGGTCAAATATAACATTTTTCATCCTATGGTCGAATAACGCTCCAAAAATGCTAACCACTTTAGCATTTCCATTAAAGATACCATTACATGTTTTGTATAGCTTGGAAGGCGAAAAAGCTTGGTAGGTGCTTGAATTGGATACAGAAGTTGAACTGGCAGGCAGGCTGCCACTGCCTGTGTGGTATAATGGTTAGGGAACTGGGCTTGGAACGTTAAGGTTGCAGGTTCAATCCCCAGGTGGGACACTGCCGTTGTACCCTTGAGCAAGGTACTTAACCTGAATTGCTTCAGTTAATATCCAGCTGTATAAATGGATTGTAAAGAAATGTAAACTGTAAATCGCTCTGGATAAGAGCGTCTGCTAAATGCCTGTAATGTAATGTAATGTAATGTAATGTAATGTAATGTAGTGTAATGTAACTGTGGTAAACCAATGAATCATGAAAAATGATATTCCTCACACTGTTGCTTGAACGTAAGATTTCCGAGACAAGAGGGACATAGGTTCAGCATTATCACTTATCAGAAAATATATCACATCAAAGCACTCTGATAAAGTTTTTACATTTATGGTAGGTTAAGCCAGGTTATGACACCAGCCTACTACTCTTTTATGGATAACAGGAATTTGCTATGTTTTGGATTTTAGACATTATCATGGCTTGATTCTACTGTTATAGATACTTCAGGCTGTTCAATGTGTAACATATGCTCCTCATTTTATACAACCTGTCTGCTTCTCCCCAACTTCATTGCCACCTATGGAACAAGCACTGCTACAACAGGCTCACACTCCAAGTAAACTTGTTAGCTTTAAAATGTTTACTATTTTGATACTTTTGATACGTTTACTAAATGTGATCATTTTGGAATTTGAATACTTTACCTAACTCAAAAAATAATATTTACAAAGGTTACATATTCTCTGACCAATCATAGCTCCTTGACCCACTGAAGAAAACACTGTTTTAACAGGGCAAAAATTACAACAAAAATTATTTAATCAACAACACTGCTCTTCCAAGGAACATAAATACTTTTTTCCTGTAACTTTACATACAGATCCGAGACAATGACCAAGAATTAAATTGGCCTGCCATTCAATAGACTAACAACAAGTAAAGTGCCACCAAACCGACGAGCAATCCTAGACTGCAGCAATGTTTACAGAGCCATTTACAACTACTGTCAGGTTAACTCAGTGCCATGTGTACAAATCTCACAGCTCATCCACCTTAGACTTTTAGGACCTGCCAAGTTCAGAAAACATTTCTTTATATGCCCTTCAAGCTGTGACCTGGCACAGGTCAACAATCAATTCATCCACATCCACTATCCTGCAAGGGTTGAAATTTCTTAAATGTAAAGGCAGGTACTGTACAGATCCAAGGTGTCATATGTGGTGTATGTGGGAATTCATTCTGAGTGTATGTGTAAATCTTAAAGATGGGATAGCTATAGCTATAAACAGAAACTCATTGATCAATTCTAGAAAGAAGAGGTAGGGTCGACTTTGAGCAGTGACTTTGAGGTTAGCTGTGCCATCTGGGGAAAAAATGCTATAAATTCAGCTTATAGATGGGAGAGTGAGGCTTCATGAAAGACAAAATGAAGCTATATGCTCACTGATATGAACCAATCATTGTATTTTGTTGTGGAGAGCAAATTATTTTGATTGGTTCAAACAAGTATGGGATTGGCAGCACATTGTAGCCTATTATAATATACATACCACTTAGCAGATGCTTTTATATCCAAAGCGACTTAGGGAATGCATACATTTTTCAGTATATACGGTGTCAGTGGGAATTGAACCCACAACCTAAGCGTTGCCAACGCCATGTTCTACCTACTGAGCCACACAGAACCACCACATTCCTAGCCCCAAGCATTATGGGGCTCATGAAACCTCATAAATCTCTCCTCACTACTGTAGGTATAACCAGCAATGGCCAGTCTTCTAAATACTGCCAAATATTTTTTTTATGGTTGTCCGACCTATACTGATGTAAGAGAGAAACTGAAAAAACAGAGAAGCTGGGAGGAAACCATGGCTTCCTTTAAGGGTGTGGTTCCACTGTAATGAACTAAATTGTTCCCGCTGATGTACAGAATAGGTGCTCCAGCAATTCCATGTTTCAATTCAGACATTTCATTCACAGAGAAGACACAAGAGTGATTGAAAAGAAACAAAGACAGAGACACAGTATAAGGGTGTGGTGTCAATGTAGCGAATGGAACTGCTCTCCTTATATGAGCGGGAATTAATGTGCTTCCTCTCTCACACATGAATTTAAAACAATGTGATTCACAGCATTGGAGTGACAACCTTTAAAGCAGTCGAGTCCACGGGACAGGTAGTGGTTCCTGGAATTTGTCATAGTACAGCATAGTAAATACTTAATCAGAGCCACAGGGTGTGTGGTTGAAAACGATTCACTTGTTCTTTCCTGTGCTAATCAGCTGGAGGTGAAAATGCATCTTTAAAACTATCAGAACCATGGATCTCCAGGCCCAGAAGTGGTCTGCATTACAAGGCACTTTAACCTCACAAATGTGGCCAGCAATGCCAAAAAAACAACAAACTGTCACTACAACAATTTAAAATAAGGGGTGCCAAAAGTTTTTACTTGAGACTTGTACAACATACAAGTACAGTGATAGGCGAGTGGTAGGGAGGAGGTTGTGACCAGTGGGGCAGTTCGGTACCAAAACTGGGAAGCACCTGAAAGACTTCATGCAGCTCTTGCATTGAAGGAACCACCTGCCCTACTACATAATTGAGTGGTGATTAATCCATAGATCCATAGACAGACCTGTCATTTGGCAACTTTTCCAAGCCATGTGAGGCTCCACACATTTCTACTGTGTCACAAGTGAAGCACGGTGCTACTCATGGTGAACAGGTAGATTTTTCAACCTATTACTTACCAGAAGAACATATTTTAATAAAAAAATATTAATAACAACTGTCTTCTTTTAATTTGACACGCCTAAAAACCACCTGTCCTTGATATGGACAGGCTTCAAGATTTTTACAAAACCATGGAATGAGCCCCTAATAATATTCAACTGACTTATATAGGATTGATATCGTATCTTGCATTGCTGACTATTGCTCTCAGATTTCCAATTTGCCTTTAAATTATGGTTCCAGTGACATAATAGACTGATGTGTATACAGCATTAAAGTTCCAAGGTAACTTTGGAACTTCCTGGACATAAACATACAGCTCATAGTTCGGGGAATTTCTTCTCATATATCTAAATTAAAATATAGTTTAAAAAATAATAATAGTAAAGCAAACATACCTGTTTAAAACATCTGCTATGTTACGACACGAGTAAGGAAAACTTGGGATATTACTTGCAAATTATTTGGGGGGATTTGAAACCAACACATTGCACTTAAAGTCGGTAGGTCTAAGTACCTCTGTTCAAACGCCCATTCAAAATACTGAGTGGCATTACCTTAATAGCCTACCTATTGTATAAACGTTCGTTTCGTTACTTCACAGTTACTATTTTGGAGGAAAACACAAATACCCAAATGATAATTGTCACAGATAATTAAAGCAGACAAGCACAAACACATCACTCTTGCAAATAAGTTTCTGTCACTAACTTGTTCTTATAGCTGCTCATTTTGAGTTCTTCAACCCCGGCGATTTCTTCCTGCGAAACTTCGGGGAAAACAGAAGTCGCCGTCCAGCGTGTGGCTCCTTTTGCTTGTGACGAAGTGTCTTATCTGTTCCTTGAAATAATGCGAACTTTCATTTATTGTTTGCTAGGTGGTTTCCACGTTATAATAAAGTGTAATAAGGTGCAATAATACATTCAAAGGTTAAAGGAGACATTCTGGCTAAAGCAACAGTTATATCTGCAAGCTAGACTAAATAAAAAATATATAAACAATAAAACAAAATTCACAAACGTGCAGATTCCACCAATGGGCAGAGTATATACCTCAAGCGTTCTTTGTGTCTTTTCTTGGCATGTGCAGAATCTAATGACTGACTGTCTGTATGGTAGTAGTACTAGCTAGGCTACTCAGTGTCGTTCAACGTGTGTCTATTTTCCATATTTAAAGAACCATCCCTCTTTCAACGTCACGCCACAAGTGGGAGGCTGGGAGAAGAAATAAAAAGAGTTAAACCCGTGCTGTGCGTTCTGTATGGAAGCACAGAAGTCGTGCCGTCAGGACTGGTAGGCTAAGTATTCCAGGTTACAGTAATTTGTGCGTGCAACTACATTGCCTGTAATTTTGCCCTGATAATTCCATCGTAAATGACTGAAACATAGGCTAGATATTCATTCATTTATTATTCACATTTGCAAGGACGTATAATGTCTGATAAATAAATATATGCACTAGAAAACATTTAAAGTATTTTTGTCCCCAATACCAAATCTTATTTTTGGCGTTTTAAGATGGTTTAAAACGATTCGGAAAGTGAATTTATACCTGAACCCCCGTGTACATTTTATATCATTAAATAATATATATGTAATATATGTAGACCAGTAGCCCACGATAATGGTACGAATAATTATATAATCGTCACGGTTTTGTAGAAATATTTTTATTTTACCGTAGTATAAAATCACATGGTTTGGTAGTAGAGCGACATCTGCAGGAAGAAATGGTAAAATATGATGTTTCTTTTTTTCATACAAGCTATACAATGGATTATGTTTAGAATCATAAACTAGAAGTAAATTAAAAACACTGGGTTCTATATATATGCAGGTAACTGAAAAAATGAAGTAAACACCAACAACTACAAGTGTCTTAATAGGGCATTGGGCCACCACCAGCCACTAGAACAGCTTCAATGCATCTTGGCATAGATTTGACACTATTCTTCCACAAGAAATTCCATAATTTAGTGTTTTGTGGATGGTGGTGGAAAACACTGGATCAGGTGCTGCTCTAGAGTCTCCCATAAGCATTCAATTGGGTTGAGATCTGGTGACTGAGATTGCCATGGCATATGATTTACATTGCATTACATTACCCCTATTTTATTTACTCTGCATTGGCTTCCTATTGAGGCTAGAATTGATTTTAAAATTTTAAAACAAGGCGGCACGGTGGTGCAGTGGATAGCGCTGTCGCCTCACAGCAAGAAGGTCTCGGGTTCGAATCCAGGCCGGGGGCCTTTCTGTGCGGAGTTTGCATGTTCTCCCCGTGTCCGCGTGGGTTTCCTCCGGGTACTCCGGTTTCTTCCCACAGTCCAAAGACATGCACGTTAGGCTAATTGGAGAGTCTAAATTGCCCGTAGGTATGAGTGTGTGAGTGAATGGTGTGTGTGCCCTGCGATGGATTGGCGACCTGTCCAGGGTGTATTCCTGCCTCTCGCCCGGAACGCATGCTGGGATAGGCACCAGCCCCCCCGCGACCCTGACCAGGAATAAGCGGCTTAGATAATGGATGGATGGATGGATTTTAAAACAACGACAACGGAATTGGATCACCGAAAGAACAACAACAAGAAAGTTTGTGGACACTGTTGAACTTTCAGTGACATTGCTTGCAAGCCAAATATCCCTACACGGGAGCGGCGTTTCCGACCGCGGAATTATCCGCTGTAATTAATAAATCTGTTTTGATTTTGAACTGTCTCCATTTTTATCGTTGTATATTCATTAAGTTATCAATTATTGGCGGAGTGGAAACCCCACACCCTTGGTTGCGCTACATATGGTGGAGGATGCGGGCACCTATAACGCCAATTAATAAATAACTTACTCTATACAATGTGAAATGGAGCCACTTATTAAACAGCTCGAGAAAAGTCATGCTGCGCAGCTGGCGCACAACCAAGCACTGATGGACGAGCAGCGGCAGCAGACAACTCTTCTGAGACTGGAAGTAGCGTGGCTGTCAGCTACCGCCACCCCCCGCCGACCAAACCCCAGTGCGTTCATAGTGAAGATAACCGCGGAGGATGACGTTGAGGCGTACCTCCAAACCTTTGAGCGAACGGCGACCCGAGAAGGGTGGGCTCCAGGGCAATGGGCCGGGTTGATAGCTCCATTTAGGCTGCGGGGCGGCCCAGCACATGTACCAGGATTTGGATGAGGTCCAGGCCGCTGACTACACTGTCCTGAAGAGCGAAATTCTGCGTCGCGCAGGGCACAGCCTCATCGGGCAGGCACAGAAATTCCACAACTGGACCTTCGACGCTACCTTACCGCCCCGAGCCCAGATGCACAACCTGATCCGCTTGGCCAAGAACTGGATGACCACGGAACCGACTGCACGCCCATGGAATGATTTGTCATTGACACATTTTTGCATTCCCTACCTTTTGAAGCCAAGAAATTGGCAAGCCAGGCGAACCCCCAGAGCACTGGTGGAGGGATACCAAACCACTGTAGAGGTCCTGCGCAGCAGCCGACCTGCCCGACCCGAACCTGAGAAGCCCGAAGCCTTGGTCCGAACCCGGGAAAGGCCGAAACTGGATGAGAGGACAGGGGCAAGGATCAGAGAAGGAACCCGGGCACCGCCCAGCCCGCCAAGGAGACGCCCCTTCATGACCAAAGATCGCCGGGCGTGTTTTGACTGTGGAGAGGTGGGACATATCTCCTGGAATTGTCCCCGACGGGACGTGGTGATGCGGACCGCATCCGCCACAGACACCCCGCCCACAAAACCCTGCGGGTTGCTGCTGTCCTGCTGGGCCACCGAGGGGTGCCCATCGCCCCTGATGCCGGTGAGGGCCAACGGCAAAGACACCACAGCCCTGCTCGACTCCGGGAGCATTGGGACCCTGGTCCGCCCCTAGTACGCCCGGGCGGAACTGCAACCCGAGAAGATGGCCATTTCCTGCATCCACGGGGAGAACAGGGTGACCCTGTGACCCTCTTGAAGCTACAGACGACCAAGGGGCAGTACGTTGGAAAAGCTGGGGTCGTTGAAAACCTACCGGTTTCGGTGCTACTGGGACGGGATTGCCCAATATTTCCCCAGCTCTGGACAGGGATGCGGGGGGAAGAGGGAAGGCGAAGAAAGAGGAGAGGTGGCCGAAAACCGGAAGCGGCAAGAGCTACCCAAGTCCCCCCACGCGGCGAAGTTCAGGGGCGGATCTGCCGCACTCATCGGAGGTGGGGTCCGAATCCGAGGCAGTCGAGGCCGCCAGACTGTGCGGATTTCAGGGAGCGGACCCGCAGCCATCAGCAGAGGGGCCGTCAGAGGCCGGCGCTGCCAAGGCAACCCCATTTGAGGAAGAGCCGACATGGGAGGAATTGTTCCCGATGGGCCACGAGGAGGCGCCAGAGTCCCTGCCCTTGACCGGACGGTTCGGGACGGCTCAACTGGAAGACCAGAACCTGAGACACGCCTTCCAACACGTCATGGTGGTTAACGGGACACTCATGGAGGGGGTAAGAGACCAAACTTACCCTCATTTTGCTATTAAAAACCATCTGTTATACCAGGTGGTCATGAGTGAAGGTCGAGAAATAGAGCAGCTGTTAGTGCCACACTTCATGGTGAACACGGTTTTACAGTTGGCGCATGCGCACGTGCTGGGGGCGCACTTGGGGGTCAAGAAGACCTCAGAACGGATCAAGGCACGCTTCTATTGGCCAGGGATAAAACGTGCGGTGGAGAAATTCTGCCGAGAGTGCAGGGAGTGCCAGAGGGTGGCGCCCAAGCCCAAGTACAAGAGCCCTTTAATCCCTTTGCCAATAATCTCTGTTCCTTTTAGCAGGATCGCGTTAGATCTCGTCGGGCCCCTCCCAAAAAGCAGCAAGGGGTTCCAATACATCTTGGTCATCTTGGACTATGCCACCCGGTACCCCGAAGCCATTCCCCTGCACACGATGGCCACCAAGGGCATCGCACGAGAACTGATGCTGCTGTTCTCCCGAGTCGGCATACCGGACGAGATCCTGACGGATCAGGGAACTCCCTTTATGAGCAAGGTAATGCGTGACTTATGCCAGTTATTAGAAATCCGACAAATACGTACATCTGTGTACCACCCCCAGACTGACGGTCTGGTTGAAAGGTTCAACCGAACCCTGAAGAGTATGTTGCGGAAGGTGATGGAGGCGGATGGGCGAAATTGGGACCAGCTCCTCCCCTTTCTGATGTTTTCGGTCAGAGAGGTACCCCAGGCTTCAACAGGCTTCTCCCCCTTCGAGCTGCTATATGGCCGACCGCCCCGGGGCATGCTGGACCTGGCTAAAGAAACCTGGGAGGCCCAGCATTCCCCACACCGAACTGTAGTGGAGCACGTGACCGAGATGAGAGAGCGGATGGCCACCCTGTGGCCCATCGTCCGTGAACATATGCAGGAGGCACAGGAGGCGCAGCAGCGCATCTACAATCGTGGGGCGCAGCTTCAGGAGTTTCAGCCCGGGGATCAGGTACTGGTGCTGGTCCCCACATCAGAGTGCAAGTTCCTCACCCGCTGGAAAGGACCGTACGAGGTCCTAGAAAAAGTGGGTGAGGTTAATTATAGGGTAAGTCAACCCGACCGTCGAAAGAAAACACAGCTGTACCATATTAACCTGTCGAAACAGTGGCATGTCAGCGAGGCAGGTCCCAGAAGGCGGACCGAAGCCGTGTTTTACAGCCAGCCAGGTGGATGAGGTTCCGCTAGGAGAACAACTGAGCACGGCTCAGAATATGTCCTCTCGGTGGACCCGGGAGAGACCGACGTCATCGAATACCACATCATCACTCCCCCGGGAGTCAAGGTAACACAGCGACCGTACCGCATTCCAGAGGCGCGGCGTGAAGCGGTGCACCGCGAAGTGCAGGCGATGTTGAGTCCCGTAGTGAGTGGTGCAGCCCCATAGTCCTGGTCCCTAAGCCTGATGGAACCATCAGGTTCTGCAATGATTTTAGGAAACTGAATGAGGTTTCAAAATTTGATGCGTACCCCATGCCTAGGGTGGATGAGCTGATCGAGGATGGCAAGATACATCAGCACGCTGGACCTGACAAAGGGGTACTGGCAGGTGCCCCTGACAAGGGAGTCAAGGGAGAAGACGGCGTTCACTACCCCAGATGGCCTATATCAGGACCGGAAACTGCCATTCGGGTTGCACGGGGCCCCTCCCACGTTTCAGCGGATGATGGATCAGATACTGCGTCCCCATCGACAGTATGCCGCCGCATACCTGGACGACATCGTCATCCATGGAGAAGACTGGGGAACCCATCTCAGGCAAATACAGGAGGTGCTGCACGCACTAAGAGGGGTGGGGCTGACAGCAAACCCCCGGAAGTGCCACCTTGGGCTACAGGAGGCAGAGTACCTGGGCTACACCATTGGCCGAGGGTTGGTCAAGCCCCAAGCGGCCAAGATCGAGTCGATCCAGAACTGGCCCCGCCCCACGACCCAGAAACAGGTGCGTACATTCATCGGGCTGGCCAGTTATTACCAACGATTTATCCCCCACGTTGCATCCCTGGCTAGCCCGTTGACCGACCTGACCCGGAAAAAGTTGCCGCAACGGGTGGAGTGGACCGAGACCGAGGAGGCCGCCTTCCAGAACCTCAAGGCGGCACTCTGTTCCGGACCGGTGCTGGTCACTCCGGACTTTCAAAAGCCCCTGCTGGTCCAGACGGATGCGTCTGAGCCTGGAATCGGGGTGGTCCTGTCTCAGGTACAAGGGAGTGAAGAACACCCGGTGATGTACATAAGCCGTAAGTTGCTGCCGAGAGAGACGAGGTACTCTACGGTGGAAAAAGAGTGCCTTGCGATCAAATGGGCACTGGAGACACTCCGATATTATCTACTGGGACGAAAATTCACGTAAGTAACCGATCATGCACCATTGGTGTGGATGTCAAGGAACCGTGAGAGTAACGCAAGGGTGACCCGCTGGTTTCTGTCCTTACAGCCTTTTCATTTTGATGTGCTCCACAGGTCCGGCGCCCACCATGGCAACACGGACGCCCTCTCGCGGAGAGAAGCCCTGTGGTGCCAGGCTGCTCCCCCCTCCGGGTTGGAGCTGAGGGGGAGGGTGTGTAGCGCCCGAGTAGGCGCGTGCTATGGCGTCATTGTGGAGGGGAAATACCTCTCCACCCGCTGGCTCCACCCCCGCACAGAATTCCCCAGCTGACGGACATAAACACAAATTAAGAATGATTAAAAGGTGCGCTCTCCCTCAGGTGCGTTGTTGGGAGTAGGTACGAGATTGGGTGGGTGAGAGTTTGGCGAGAGAGAGATAGAGAGATAGATAGAGAGAACGTTTTTTTGTGATTAATATTTTGTGGCAATCGGACGGATTCTTTTTTTGGATAAACGACAACGGATTGTACGACGATGACGACAAAGGATTTACCCCGGAACGAACAACGACAACGGAATTGGATCACCGAAAGAACAACAACGAGAGCGAAAGTTTGTGGACATTGTTGAACTTTCAGTGACATTGCTTGCAAGCCGAATATCCCTACACGGGAGCGGCGTTTCCGACCTCGGAATTATCCGCTGTAATTAATAAATCTGTTTTGATTTTGAACTGCCTCCATTTTTATCATTGTATATTGATTAAGTTATCAATTATTGGCGGAGTGGAAACCCCACACCCTTGGTTGCGCTACAATATATATATATATATATATGCTGTATATACAGCGGGTAGACAAATTAATGGACCAAATGAAAAATAACTCATATTTTGAGGTAACTAAATTGCAAGTAAAAAGGAGGTTACACATGTTTTTCATATTAAAGTCAATACTAATTATCAATATGTATGGAAGACGTTTTAAAATCAACACTTTAAAAGTTTCTAAAGCAACATGAGGGATCTAAGAGATTTTAAAACCGATCAAATAGCTGTTACCAAAATTGTAGGTGCGTCAGTCACAGAAATTGAAAAATTATTTAATGTGTCAAGGGGAACAGTGTCGAAACTAATGATAGCATACACCAAACAAGGTTGCAAGTCTAAGCTCACCTACAGACAGACATTTAGCGGGATAATTGCTAAAAATGACAAAACAACAGGCTCAAAAATGACCACAGAACTGAATCTACTCCTCCATAACACAATAAAAAACGTACACAAAGCTTCACAAAGCTGATATTTATGGTAGGGCTGACATGTGAAAACCCACTTTGTCTAAGGCCAATGCACAATAACACATAACCTGGTGTAATGAGCACAAAACCTGAGCAGTGGAAGAAAGTTATATGGTTTGATTAGTCAAATTTTCCTCTTTTTTTCTACATCTGGACAGGTTTATGTTTGAAGAAAGCCAAAGGAAGCCCACATTGCCTGTTCCCAACTGTTAAACATTGTGGTGGATTTGTTATGTTACAGGCAACCATCTGTCATTGGGTCCGATTATTATATGAAGCCATTTTCATATGATTATAAAGTACTGTTGCTAACTTTTAAAGCAGTGAACGGACTTGCACCTTTATATCTGACCGAAATGATTGCCCTCTATAAGCCGACACGACTGCTTCGTTCACAAGAAGCCGGCCATCTATTACTCCCTAGAATCCCTTGAAAAGCACAGCTGCTGGTAGAGCCTTCTCTTTTAGAGCTCCTCTGTTGTGGAACGGTTCACCAAGGCATGTTAGGGATTCGGACACAGTTTCAATTTTTAAGTGTAGATTAAAAACATATCTTTTCAGCCTAGCCTACTGCCAAACATAGTCTAGGTGGAGAGATGGGCCGTGCCCTAGTGTCTTATGGAGTGAGAAACTTTCCATACTGTCACCTCCTCAATGTGTTACCACCACTGTTATGCTGGTTATCCTTGATCAGGTGTGGATGGTTTGGAACTGTCTCATGGCTGCGTGTTTTCTCTGTCCCTCTCCTAATAGGTATGCTAATAGGTATAGCTTACACCTGTTGGGGCTATCTGTATATTTCCTATGCTTGTGCTCCCTTGCTCTTACATAATGCTACTGGCTATAGCACTGCTTTTTTTCTGACTGCATGTTCTCTTCTCTGCCTCGGCCTCTGACTCGGGGGCACCTGCCCCCAAGCCCTAGATCCTCCGAGAAGTGTGAGCTGCCCCCATCAACCCTCACCCCCACGCCAACCCCAGTTCCTGGATATTCCAAGACGATAACCCCATGCACACTGCTAAACGGATTCAAGAGTGGTTTCATGAATGTTAGGATTAATTCAAACACCTTCCATGGCTTCCCCTAGCACTAGATCTAAACATTATTGAACCTTTAAGGGAGGTTCTAGAACATATAGTGTGTAGTAGATTTCCAGTGCCTTCATCTCTCAAAGCTTTCTTCCAATAACCCACTAGAAACAGTTCAAAACTTGTATAACAGCATTCCAAGAGTGATTGAATCTATTCTGAAGGCCAAGGGCACCCCAACAACTTATTAGTTATTGAAAATTCATATTTTATTTGGTGTTTCCATTATTTTTTGTATCATACTGTATGAAGATAATGTCATTAAATTGTAGCATGGTAGTAGACACCAGCAGCCCCTTCCTGATTCAGCTGAAGGCAATGTCAACAAGATGGATGGAAAGGACAAAGGGGTCTGTTGACTGACTGTCACAAAGCTGTGTCATAATCTCTGACGATACTGCTTTTGTTGACTGTAAATAGGAGACAACACATTTATGTAAAAGTATAGGTCTGACAACTTTTGTCACGACTCCTCCTCGTCTCATTGACGGCCACACAGCCTACACCGTTCGGCGTCTCCTCCAATCCCGCAAAGTGCAGTCAGGGGTCCAGTACCTGGTGGACTGGGAGGGGTACGGTCCGGCAGATCGGTCCTGGATTCCGGCACGACAAATTCTAGATCCGGGCCTCATCCGGGAGTTCAAGGCTCGGCAGGCGGCTCTTCCTGGACCGTCGGGATTCGGTCCTGGGGTGGTTCTGTCACGACTCGACCGGCAAACGGGCATTTCCCAATCATCAGAAGTGAAAGGCATGCCAGGAATGCACAAGAGCAATCAAGACAATGACTGACAGCTGTTAGCCCTGGAGGGTATTTAACCTTCGGGCTACCCTAAGCACTTTGCTTGAATATTCACTGCCCTGAGCTTAGTCTTACCTGTTGTGTTTGTGTTCTCGCCGCCTTGAAAAGCTTGTCCTCATTTGTTTTGAAGTATCCCAGTGTTTTAGTTTATTCCGTTCCCCGGAATACGTTTTGAGTTTACTCTTTCGCTTGTTTTGTTTTCTCCTGCTCATTTGTTGTTTTGGTTTATTTGTTAGTGTTGTTCTGTGTCTGTTCAGACACTGTTTTACTGTTTCTTCATATCTGCGTTTAAGGATAATAAAGAACCTTAAAATGTCTCTCTGCATCCTGAGTCTCTTTCTCACCTGCAATTGGTTCCAAACCCACGTCATTCCTGACACCTTTCTGAAACCCTGCTTTAAAATCCTGCTGAGACGTTTCCTTCGGATGAAAGTATGTGTCTGTGAGTGTTTATGGGGTTTATGGGGTGGATGTTATAATGAAAATTTTATGCAGGATGTCACAGAGCTGGTGCTGTACCTTAATGTTGTTCAAATGCAGACCAATAGACAGAATACTGAAATGAGCAATTCAATGCAGGTGGATTTCTGTGGGGGTTTACATGGGTATTAGAAGCTAAACTGTGTCCTAATGCATCTGTTCTGGATTATACAGTGTTGATGAGTGTGTGGTAAAGCGTTCTTGGAACATACGTATGTGTCACGTTAACATTTCAGGCCATCTCTCTCCAACCTCCGCCTGAAAACAAAAGTGCTGTTTATATGGGAGAGATTGTTAATAAACTTGTACAAGCTCTGTATCCAATATCGTACTCCGATCGCTATTCCGATATGAGCATTTGCAATATCATACCACCAAAGTTTACGATAAGTCTATAGCAACGCGCCACTGGGCATGTTTTGTTTTACATTTGTTTCCCACACATACTCACAGACAGCTCTGTCTCCCCAGAACTCATTTACCAAAATCACATCCCAGACTCAGTCGCAGCCTAAGCAAGCATCAATCTCGGATGCGTTTGAAAATGTAATGCCTTACGAAAAAAACTCTCAAAGGCACAACGGTGAAAGAAACAGTAGGAGAGCTGTGTTCATTCAATAATGTGATTAAGAAGTTCAACAAGAAACAATTGAATAATTGTTTTCAACATTTCAGTAGGCTGAATTAATATTGGGGAAAATGGTATTGCTTGGGTTCGCTTAATTCACTTAATATGTCTATTCTATATCTGGAACACATATCAATGATCAATGACCCATGTGTTTTATTACATCGCGTGCTATATCGCAATCGCAATAGGCTATGTAGCACGATTATCCAATATGAGATTTTGCCCATATCGTGCAGCCCTAGCTAAATTCAATCCCCAGGTGGGACACTGCATGCTGTTGTACCCTTGAGCAAGGTACTTAACCTGAATTGCTTCAGTTAATATCCAGCTGTAAAGATGGATTGTAAAGAAATGTAAACTGCAAGTCGCTCTGAATAAGAGCGTCTGCTAAATGCCTGTAATGTAATGTAATGTAATGTTTAAAAAAATACTTTCCAGTATCGATTTATGAAGACGCACGATTGTTCAGACACTTCCACCTCAGATCCTTTTGTTTCAAATGCCTGGGTTTAGCTCGAGCATCGGAATGAATCGAAGCAATTCCTATATCTTTCTAAAATTCTGTTTATGTGAGGTATGTAAATGTTTTACTATAAATATGTATATTCTAATTGCGTGAATGAAAATGACTGTAGCCTACTGTAGCGGTGGACGCCACGGAATCCAGAGTCATGAGACTTTGCTTTTCCATTTCGGTACTACTTTATCAGAATACAGCGTGTAGCACATGGGAAGTAGCCTACAATCACAAGCACAGAATCACATGGGGCACACTCACAGCCCATTCACCCACAACTATGTTTGGTCGGCACTAGGGTTGCGACCCGTCCCGGATTTTCCGGGGTTGTTCTCTTTTTTGAGCGACTGTCCCGGAAAATCTGTATTCCTTTCCGGGACACTAATTGTGCCGGTTTTTTGTCAAAACGCACTTCTATCGTTTCATGACTGTTTCTAATAAATCTGAGGTTTCATCAAACTCGTTTCATTTCTCTCTGTTTCTAATAAATCTGAGGTTTCATCAGACTCATCAGAGGTTTCATTTCTCTCTGTGCTGTTTTCTTCCTGATTGTCAATGTGACTATCGTATGCATCCAACGGCAAGTCGCAAAACAAAACCACGTCATTTTATTTGATTGGAAGCCAAATTGAGAGCATTACCTTATTGCCTAGCAACTGCCTGGGTTGCGTGTGCGTGTGACAGTTCTAACGTTGGTTCAGTAACGGTAACGTTAACAAACGAGCTGCTTTTCAAAAACATTTACACGTTTACCCTACGGTCTAACAGCGGGCGATTCGGCAACTAGTTGCCGGAAATGCATTGATTCTCTATGAGAGTGAGCGACTTCCGGTGCCTGACCCATTGCCCGATTTGTGGGTGTTTCGGTGTCCCAGAAAAGTTGAAAATTCTGAACTTTCGGGCAATGTTGCCCGGTAAGAGGCAATCAAATTCATGTCTTGCTCTTTTTACCTTCCACGCGGAAACCAACACAACACCGAAATTTTGTTCCTAGTTCTGACACTTCAACATGAGTGAGGAGAAACTGTTAACAGCGGTCTGCAGTACCCATACTTTATTTAATCCTAAAAGCATAAATATTTATAGCTAGCTAAACTTATATGGCCTACATACATCTTATTTAATGTTTGTGTTGGTTAAAAGGCTATTTTTTATCGCATGGGTACGTTTGGAAAAACGTTTGGAAAACGCACTGGAGAGAAATTTCGAGCTGTTTCCAGCGCAAGTATATGACCGTAATTGCAAAAAGCCTTCTGAGTTTGAGTTTGCGGTTCATAATTGAAGGAAACAATACTGCTAGCCAACTAATATTTATAATAAAGATTCTCAAAATCTATGATGAACTATTCGTTTACCATGCAAAAATTGCGTTCCTAGTTCCGACACTTCAACATGAATGAGGAGAAACTTAACAGCGGTCTGCAGTACCCCATACTTTATTTAATCCTAAAAACATAAATATTTATAGCTAGCTAAACTTATATGGCCTACATACATCTTATTTAATGTTTGTGTAGGTTAAAAGGCTATTTTTTTTATCGCATGGGTACGTTTGGAAAACGCACCGGAGAGAAATTGCGAGCTGTTTCCAGCGCAAGTATATGGCCGTAATTGCAAAAAGCCTTCTGAGTTTGAGTTTGCGATTCATAATTGAAGGAAACAATACTGCTAGCCAACTAATATTTACAATAAAGATTCTCAAAATCTATGATGAACTATTCGTTTACCATGCCAAAAAATTGTAAGCACGTCGGAAGCATTTTTGAGGACGCCAGTCAAGCGTGGTGAACGCCCACTGGGCAATTTATTGCCTAGTATCGCCCGCTGTTAGACCGTAGGGTTACATTTGAGTTTGTTGCCTATATTTTTCCAAATTATGGGGGGAGAAACAGACGAGGAAGATAACAGCAACAGCCAGCCAACCAAATGGTACTTCCCTCTAGGGTGGCTTTCAGCAAAACTGTTCTTGACTACGGTTAACACTTTGTTGTAGGCTACGTCGCTCTGGATAAGAGCGTCTGCCAAATGCAGACATTATAGAATGTAATGTAATGTAAAAAGAAAAAACGTAACACCGAATGGGCCAAAAAAGAAGATTTTGCAGAATGGGTAAGGCCTACCCAAAGGGGTCCATTTTCTGCAACCTGTCTTGTATGTACAGCCAAAATAGTAGTCAAATATGAAGGTAAAACGGCACTTGAAATGCACGCAAAGTCAAATAAGCATCAGTCTTGTACAAAGTAAACGCAGTAATCTGAGCATTGCAACATTCATGACAAAAAAGAGTTCATCCGAGGAGGACAGAATTGCAGTAGCGGAATTAACTTCAGTATATCATGGCATGCAGCATGGACACAGCTACTTCTGTGGCTGTAAGGTTAGTGCTAAACCTTAAAGCCAGGAACGATTAGCAAAAAAAACGCTCCTTATTTTTCTGTGTGTTCTGACGCATCAAACTCTGGCCACGCTAAACTTTACCCATACACAGTCCAGTATTTCCATGAAGCAGAGG
Source organism: Aldrovandia affinis (assembly GCA_029706075.1). Classification (NCBI taxonomy): domain Eukaryota; kingdom Metazoa; phylum Chordata; class Actinopteri; order Notacanthiformes; family Halosauridae; genus Aldrovandia; species Aldrovandia affinis. The sequence continues at coordinate 3,493,728 of JAINUG010000093.1, read as the reverse complement.
GTGTTAAATATGGACTACTGGAATTTTACGAAGACCCTGAGGAAACTAGCAGAGCTATTTACGAGCAGATTGTTAATGTAACATTGCTGTTTTGGGTTGCTATAATTACACAGAATCTGTATTCTTGTATTTGTTCTTTTCTTATTTACATGCGTTTTATTAATTTACTGTAATAGCTACTGTATATTCACCGGGAAATTCGTAGCCCCTCCTTCTGTGACCCCATTTCCTGTGATGTTGCCCCTTATAACTTTGGGTTTCCCCCCCCCTCTGCCTCTTTCCGGCGATGTCAAATGTGGAAAGAGCTGGAGCTGCGGATCAACTAGCTAGCTCCCAATACCGCAAGAATAAACGGTCAGAGACCAAAGAAAGAAGTTGTCCGCCTCCTCCTTGGACAAATAATTACAAATACACAACGCAGACAGACACCGGTCACATTAACATCACACAAAGTAATGGCCTGTCTGTCAGTCAGTCAAATTAGTGCCTATGGTGCCGATAATGCATCAGTTAATTTTGTCCAGCAATCATTTTTTCATATCAGCTAATGTATTAAATACCCCTTTTTAAACAATGGTACACATTCATTTTAGTGGAAAGGGACAGCAGCCCGAGGCCAGAGCCAGTGCGTCTACAAGCGCAAGCACGTCAGCGCAAATATAGGTAAGAGGCTTTACTATGTAACATCGGAATAGAGCATAAGAGTAGGCTATAATGGTTACAAAGTGCGGCTACAATGATTAGGTTACAAAGGTTACAAAGTACATATGGTTTCCAACCCCACCCCCAACCCCCCAAAAAAGTGTCCCGGATTTTCAGAAGTCAAAGGTGGCAACCCTAGTCGGCACACACATTCACACATCATTCTCAACAGGGTAAAAGGGGCTTTCATTCCAGACATATGGGGTACTTTACATCATGACGTTTGCACATTTATTAACATAGCTAGCTAATAGTCTTACGTTTAGCTGGCCGCAAGGGCCTCTGATACATTACAGTTTGCTAGGCTACTGTTAGCCACCTAGCATGCTAATCCGTACGTACAATGGAGGTCAGCTAGCACTTCTGTGGCTAGGCTAGGTGCCCACCGCTACACTTTCGTAAATAAAAATACTATACTTTGTCCTTTCATAGGAAATGTGTTTATTTCAGTTTTTGTAATACAAACCTCGTAGAATCACGCAAACCTGAAAATAATGCCAAACTTCAAAAAATTGCCTACCAATAATCGAAGTGAAGCAAAAAAACCATGAGTTTTAGCGTGACGATTCTGTGACGATTGCGCTTGACAAATGAATGGTCTGCAGTATTGCTAGCTCCACTCTTAGGTCCCTGTTCGGCTCGGTACTACCCAAACAGAGGAAAAAGCGGTGGAAAAAGCGACAAAAGGTGGGAGCACGGATTGGTAACCGTGCCGTGCCGTGCTGTACCGTACTGTCTTGTGGAAAAACACTAAAAAGGACTCTTTGGAGAAAAATGTATAAAAATTCTAGATACAGATTCACATGTTTCCTTCCCAGTGAATATATTTTTGCATGAAAAAATATGGTGAATGAAAAAGCTAATATCAATTCAAGTTTTATAAGAAAGTGATTTGTATTTGTTTTGTGAGACCTGGTAAATATCTAATAAATATGCTGGGTCATCTGATGTGTGTGGTTTACCTGCTGTTGAGGGAGATTAACTCTGCCTTATCTGTTGACCTTCTGAAGATCAACCATCCATCCTAATATTTCCCTTGTGACAGTGATCATGGGTCTGGACCAAGTAATTTCAGTAAAATCATCTGTGTCAGGGACATGTGGTCACTGAACACACTAGGTTATCATAAAATGGTTTCTCTCTGCAATAAACCATTGGCATTGGGCGTAACTGCTGCCTACATTAGCATTAAGCAATAAGTGGTTTTAAGTATAATGTCAGTTTGTAAAATTCAGTGCAAACTTAGATCTTGTGCATGCCTGTTTCTCGCCTCTTGGAATACCTGGATTTTTCCCCATTTTTCTCCCAATTTAGTAGCCAATTACACCTTCTATTTATTTAGATTTACCCTCCCCACATGGGTAAGCTAATTCTCAGAGGGCAGCGAACTCTGATTCCGAATTCCGTATTTGCCCACCCATGTTGTGGAGACTCCTTACGTACTTCATGGACCCTCCCCGGCTCACCCTGGGGTGGACAGCCAAATGCCGCCCCCGATCGGGGCTGACGAGTAGGGCTGGTCTGGTAGAGACGGTTTTCAAACCGCGTCAGCAACAAGACTCAGGTAGGCTGTGGCATTTAAACAATGCTCAATTGGTATTAAGGGGCCTAATGTGTGCCAAGAAAACATTCCCTACACCACCACCACCAGCCTCAAAGCAGGATGGATGCATGGATTTATGTTATTTATGCCAAATTCTGACCCTACCATCTGCATGTTGCAGCAGAAATCGAGATTCGTCAGACCAGGCAACGTTTTTCCAATCTTTAACTGTCCAGTTTTAGTGACCCTGTGCCCAATGTGGCCTTACTTTCCTGTTCTTAGCTGACAGGAGTGGAACCCGGTGTGGTCTTCTGTTGCTGTAGCCCATCCACTTCAGAGATGCTCTTCTGCATACCATTGTTGTTATTTGAGTTACTGCCACCTTCCTGTCAGCTTGAACCAGTCTGGCCATTCTCCTCTGACCTCTTTCATTAACAAGACGTTTTCGCCCACAGTACTGGATGTTTTTTGTTTTTTGTTTTTCACACCATTCTCTGTAATGATCAGCAGTTTCTGAGACACTCACACCAACAATCATTCTACGGTCAAAGTCACTTAGATGACATTTCTTCCCCATTCAGTTGAACAACAACTGAACCTCTTGATCATGTCTGCATGCTTTTATGCATTGAGGTGCTGCCACATGATTGGTTGATTACATTTTACATTGACATTTTAAGCATTTAGCAGACGCTCTTATCCAGAGCGACTTACAAGATGTGCATAAGTACATGGTAGGAACGATCATAGTTAGCGCAAGAGATCAGTGCAGTAATACAGCGATAGACATCATTGCAGGCATCTGTGTACCGTACCTGTAGCACTAGAAAGGAAAAGGTTAGTATTTTTTATTTTTTTAATAAATGGAGTAAGGAGGGCGGTGCAGTGGATAGCGCTGTCGCCTCACAGCAAGAAGGTCTCGGGTTCGAATCCAGGCCGGGGGCCTTTCTGTGCGGAGTTTGCATGTTCTCCCCGTGTCCGCGTGGGTTTCCTCCGGGTACTCCGGTTTCCTCCCACAGTCCAAAGACATGCACGTTAGGCTAATTGGAGAGTCTAAATTGCCCGTAGGTATGAGTGTGTGAGTGAATGGTGTGTGTGCCATGCGATGGATTGGCGACCTGTCCAGGGTGTATTCCTGCCTCTCGCCCGGAACGCATGCTGGGATAGGCTCCAGCCCCCCCCCCCCGCGACCCTGACCAGGAATAAGCGGCTTAGATAATGGATGGATGGATGGATGGATGGAGTAAGGAGGGGTGTAAAGTGTTGAACAAGTAGGCAGTGGTGATGACAGTTAGTTAGATGGTCAGAGTTCAGTGGTAGTGGAGTCTGAAAAGGTGGATCTTGAGTCTCTTGCGGAAGATCGCAAGTGATTCCGCGGTCCTGACCGATTGCGGGAGTTCATTCCACCAGCGTCAGGACAGAGAAGAGGCGAAACCGTGAGGAGCGGCTGCCAGGTGCCCGGAGGGATGGGGCACACAGTTTGCCAGAGGAGGCGGAGCGGAGGGGTCTGGCTGGGGTGTAGGGAGTGATGAGTGACTGGAGGTAAGGGGGAGCAGTACCTCTGGCCGCTTGAAAAGCAAGCACCAGTGATTTGAATCTGATGCGTGCTGCAATGGGGAGCCAGTGCAGCGAGTAGAGGGTTAACGTGGGTAAACTTTGGCTGGTTGAACACCAGACGAGCGGCAGCGTTCTGGACAAGTTGCAGTGGCTTGATGGCACAGGCTGGCAGGCCTGCCAGCAAGGAATTGCAGTAGTCCAGCCGTGAGATCACCAGAGCCTGGACCAGGAGTTGGGTGGCCTCTTTGGTGAGGAACGGTCGGATCCTCCAGATGTTGTGGAGGGAGAATCAGCAGGTCCAAGTGATTGCTGCTATGTGGCTCGAGAAGCACAGCTGGTTGTCCAGGGTCACTCCAAGACTCCTGGCAGACTGGGATGGAGACACTATGGAGCCTTCTACGGTGATTGAAGCATCGATCATCGGGGAGCCCTTTGCTGGGAGGAAGAGCAGCTCTGTCTTCCCCAGGTTCATCTTCAGGTGGTGGGTGGACATCCATGCGGAGATGTCAGCCAGGCATGCAGAGATCCATGCCGGGACCTGGGTCTCAGATGGAGAGAAGGAGAGGAAGAGTTGAGTGTCATCAGCATAACAGTGATAGGAAAAACCATGAGCAGAAATAACAGAACCAAGTGACTTGGTGTACAAGGAGAATAGGACAGGGCCTAGCACCGAGCCCTGCGGGATTCCGGTGGAGAGGGTATGGGGAGAGGAGAGGGATCCTCTCCAGGCCACTTGGTGGGACCGGTCAACCAGGTAGGACTCAAACCATGTCAATGCCGAACCAGAGATTCCCATCTCGACGAGAGATGAGAGCAGGATCTGGTGGTCCACGGTGTCGAATGCCTCCGTCAGGTCGAGGAGGAGGAGGACGGAGCTAAGGGATCGGGACTTAGCCCCGTGAAGAGCCTCAGTGACCGCAAGGAGAGCAGTCTCTGTGGAGTGGCCTGCTTTGAACCCAGATTGGTTAGGATCAAGCAGGTCGTTCTGTAGGAGATGAGCAGACAGTTGGTTATAGACAGCCCGCTCTAACGTTTTAGAGAGGAATGGGAGGAGAAAGACAGGTTGGTAGATTGAAATGATGGGATTCAGAGAGGGTTTTTTGAGGAGGGGGACAACATGAGCGCATTTGAGGGAAGAGGGGACAGAGCCAGAGGAAAGAGAGGAGTTAATGACATTGGAGACAAAGGGGAGGATGTCCATAGCAATGGACTGGAAGAGGGGGGAAGGAATGGGATCGAGAGGGCAGGTGGTGGGACGGTGGGAGTGAACGAGTTGAAGGATGTCTGAGTCAGGGAGGGGCGAGAAAGTGGACAGAGGGGTGAGAGGTTTAGATGGTGAGATCGGTGAGGGAGAGGATGGGAGGAAGGAGTTGCAGATGTCGAAGAAGGATGCGAAGTCATCCGCGGTTAGGGAGGAGGGGGTTGGGGGAGGAGGAGTGGTGAGGAGAGAGGGAAATGTAGAGTACAGTTTCCGAGGGTTAGAGACAGAAGATTGAATCTTGGAAAGGAAAAATGCAGACTTAGCAGAGGAAGATTAGATAATTGCATTAACAAGCAGGTGTACAGGTGTACCTAATAATGTGGCCACTGAGTGTATTCCTTTGCATACTAGTTAAGCTGCTGACAAGTAATGTTAATGTGCATCATAATTATATAATATCTGATTTTGAAATCAAATAAATGTTTCACCTGTCATAAGGCAAAGCAATTGCAGTAGCAGGTCTCGTTACTTTGTTAGTTTAATTAGTAGCTTGTTGCTTTTGTTCCACAGTTTATTAGTTGATTACTAGCTTCAGTCGCTGCTTAGAAGATTTAGTTCAAAGTTGATTGATACTTAGTGTTTCAATCGGTTTTGTTTAACAGGCCTAGCACCCGTGTTTGTAGTTGATTCATGTAAGGAATTGGTAATTAGTCTCTATTGTTGTCAGGGGGCATTCGCCACATATAAGCAACCATAGTTGTGGATAGCGGCAGCTTTTCGCGGCAGCCTCACCTTCCTAGCCTCACCGAACGAAGACTCAGCGGACAAAGACAGAGGAGTCTACCTACAGGAGTCCAAAGACTCGGCGGACAAAGACGGAGGAGTCTACCTACAGGAGTCCAAAGACTCGGCGGACAAAGACGGAGGAGTCTACCTGCAGGAGTCCACCGAGGGGGGCCAGCTAGGGAGTGCTCGCCGCACGGTAAGTATAATAGTTTTGTATCTCCCTGTTCTACTTCCTCTGCATCTAACACTACATGCTACCTCCCTATCCCAGTCCATGTCTCCTCTTCTAGATTGCCTAAAAGGAGAGATTCTACCCACACCCGTAATCTGTCCAATCTCATCCACCCTCCTAGATCCCCCGGTGTTGACGTGGTGGTAGCAGGCGGACTATGGAACTGCCAGTCCGCTGTCCGGAAGGTCGATTTCATCTCGGCCCAGGCCTCCTTACTCTCCCTGCAGTTCCTGGCGCTCACGGAGACGTGGATCACTCCACAGAACACGGCCACCCCTGCTGCTCTCTCCGCTTCCTACACCTTCTCCCACACTCCACGACCCTCAGGTAGAGGTGGAGGGACAGGTATACTGATCTCCCCCCTGTGGAGATTTGGTATTGTTCCTCTTCCTCACTTCTCACCCTCCTCCTTCGAATTTCATGCTGTCACTGTCACTGTTCCATGTAAACTGCACATCATTGTTCTTTATCGCCCTCCAGGTCCACTGGGGAGTTTCCTAGACGAGATGGATGCCCTACTCAGTGCCTTCCCTGAGGATGGCACTCCCGTCTTACTCCTCGGGGACTTCAACCTGCCGCTGGAGACCTCTCAGGCCTCTGCATTCCTCCCCCTGCTTCAGTCCTTTGACTTCACCATGGCTGAATCCCCATCCACCCACAAGGCCGGTAACCAACTGGACCTGGTCTTCACCAGGAACTGTGCCTCACCCAACATTACGGTATCGCCTCTACATGTGTCTGACCATTGCTTTCTGTCTTTCTCCCTCCCCCTCCCCTCTGTGCCTAAACCATCCTCACCTGTTCCTACTGTCCCTGTCCGTCGCAACCTCCGCTCTCTCTCCCCCGCTGCCCTGTCAGCTACTGTCCTATCTTCCCTTCCCCCTACTGATGCCTTCGCTCAGCTACCTGCTGAGGTAGCATCATCCACCCTACTTTCCTCTCTCTCCTCCTCCTTTGACTTACTCTGTCTTCTATCCACTAAACCTGCCCGTCTCTGACCCCCCGACCCCTGGCTAACCGATTCCATTCGGGCTAACCGACTGAAGCTGCGAGCGGCAGAAAGGAAATGGAGAAAATCCAAATCCCCTGTAGCTCTGTCTGATTCCCACACACTCCTGGCTTCCTTCTCCGCTAACCTCTCCTCTGCTAAGTCTGCTTTTTTCCTTTCTAAGATTCAATCTTCTGTTTCCAACCCACGTAAACTCTATTCTACATTTTCCTCTCTCCTCACCCCTCCTCCTCCCCTACCCCCCTCCTCTCTAACCGCCGATGACTTCGCATCCTTCTTTCACGAGAAGGTTGATGTCATTTGCAACTCCATCCCCCCAACCTCTCCCTCACCCATCTCGCTACCTAAACCTCCCACCCCTCTGTCCTCCTTCTCGCCCCTCCCTGACTCAGACATCCTTCAACTTGTTCTCTCCCACCGTCCCACCACCTGCCCTCTTGATCCCATTCCTTCCCCCCTCTTCCAGTCCATTGCTATGGACATCCTCCCCTTTGTCTCCAATGTCATTAACTCCTCTCTTTCCTCTGGCTCTGTTCCCTCCTCCCTCAAATGTGCTCATGTTGTCCCCCTCCTCAAAAAACCCTCTCTGAATCCTGCTGTCATCTCTAACTACCGACCTGTCTCTCTCCTCCCATTCCTTTCCAAAATGTTAGAGCGGGCTGTCTATAATCAACTGTCTGCTCATCTCTTACAGAACGACCTGCTTGATCCCAACCAATCTGGGTTCAGAGCAGGCCACTCCACAGAGACTGCTCTCCTTGCGGTCACTGAGGCTCTTCACGGGGCTAAGTCCCAATCCCTTAGCTCCGTCCTCCTCCTCCTCGACCTGTCGGCGGCATTCGACACCGTGGACCACCAGATCCTGCTCTCATCTCTCGTCGAGATGGGAATCTCTTGATCTGCGTTGACATGGTTTGAGTCCTACCTGGCTGACAGGTCCTACCAGGTGGCCTGCAGAGGATCCCTCTCCTCTCCCCACACCCTCTCTACCGGAGTCCCGCAGGGCTCGGTGCTAGGCCCCGTCCTATTTTCTCTGTACACCAAGTCACTTGGCTCTGTTATTTCTGCTCATGGTTTTTCCTATCACTGTTATGCTGATGACACTCAACTCTTTCTCTCCTTCCCTCCATCTGATACCCAGGTCCCGGCACGGATCTCTGCATGCCTGGCCGACATCTCCGCATGGATGTCCACCCACCACCTGAAGCTGAACCTGGGGAAGACAGAGCTGCTCTTCCTCCCAGCGAAGGGCTCCCCGATGATTGATGCGTCAATCACCGTGGAAGGCTCCATAGTTTCTCTGTCCCAGTCTGCCAGGAGTCTTGGGGTAACCCTGGACAACCAGCTGTGCTTCTCGAGCCATATTGCAGCGATCACTTGGACCTGCCGTTTCTCCCTCCACAACATCCGGAGGATCCGACCGTTCCTCACCCAAGAGGCCACTCAACTCCTGGTCCAGGCCCTGGTGATCTCACGTCTGGACTACTGCAATTCCTTGCTGGCAGGCCTTCCGGCCTGTGCCATCAAGCCACTGCAACTAGTCCAGAACGCTGCTGCTCGCCTGGTGTTCAACCAGCCGAAGTTCACCCACGTCACCCCTCTACTCTCCTCTCTGCACTGGCTCCCCATCGCAGCACGCATCAGATTCAAATCACTGGTGCTTGCTTTTCAAGCGGCCAGAGCTACTGCTCCCCCATACCTCCAGTCACTCATCACTCCCTACACCCCGCCCAGACCCCATCCCTCCGGGCGCCTGGCAGCCGCTCCTTGCAGTCTCGCCTCTTCTCTGTCCTGGTCCCTCGTTGGTGGAACGACCTCCCGCAATCGGTCAGGACTGCGGAATCACTTCCATTCTTCCGCAAGAGACTCAAAACCCACCTCTTCAGACTCCACTACCACTGAACTCTGTCCATCAAGCTAAATTGTCTTCACCACTGTTTACTTGTTCAACACTATACTCCCCCAAAAAATAAAATAATAATTCACTAACCTTTTCCTTCCCGGTGTTACAGGTATGGTACGTAGATGCCTGCAATGATGTCTATTGCTGTATTCCTGCACTGATCTCGTGCGCTAACTATGATTGTTCCTACCATGTATTAATGCACATCTTGTAAGTCGCTCTGGATAAGAGCGTCTGCTAAATGCTTAAAATGTAAATGTAATGCAATTGAGTACAGGAACACCATATGTGAGTTAATTCCAGGGACATTTAAAAACCACCCTTGAAATCATATAACATATGGTAAAGCCAAGTAATTTTTCATGGAGAAGGAAAAATAATTTGTATAGAATAAATGCCACCATATCAACTAGCTGTCTAGGTTAGAATCTGTAATTAGCTTGCTAAAAATATATGATTGCTACCTTTCTAGGAATAGGACGCAGCAACATTTTGCCACAAAATGCTGAGCAGAGGGGTTACAAATCAACTCAAATGCATGGGCAACCCCTGGAAATCATAAAGAAAGTCTGGGATGTTTGGGCTCATAAAGTTTCACACACTGCCAAATTATTTGCATTCATTTTGAGTCCATTGCAGAGCTGTAATGAAGACACCTCCTTAGAAGCCAGGAGACAAAAGGTGTGGTACCACCTTTGTGTCACACAAATTTGAGTAAATAAACATAAATGAATATGACAAATGATGACTTGTTTGAGATAAAGAGCAACTGTAGGAGGAGATAGCATCTGTGTGGAGCGTTATGCTATTTAACAGCAAGGTTGAAATATATTTCAAGCCCTTTGTGTGTATCCTCAACAGATGAACGCTACATTTGTTGAGCGTCAGGCATCATTTCCCAAAACTCGAGCACCCTGGCGACAGTCACGTTGCCCTTCATTACAAGTGTATAGTTGTGTGTCTGGTAAATATTAAAATATCACCCATCTTAAAGTCCACAAAGTGGACTGGAATAGGCTTGGCTACGGGTTTGCAATTGTTGCAGGATTTCCTTGGCTTTCTGCAAGACTCCTGTCAGAGTCAGAAAGGAAAGTTTTAAAATGAAAGACACGCCAAAAAGTATGACAGTGAGTTAGCGCTGGTATTGAAAAAAAAATGGATTTACGTAATCTTTTCCACCTATAATTTGTTCTCAAAACAAGAACAATGTTGTTATTCAAAACACACAAACGCAAAACATGCTAACTTTACTGTCACGCAAAAACCTTTTGTCACACAGAAGAAAAAAAACTTTCGAAAGAGAAAATAAATTGACTACAAAAAAGTAGGCCCACAACACATTTTTAAGTATGCCAGTATTTTGTATTTATCACCCCCCAAATCTTCCTTCACATGATATGTCAGAATCGCCATTTGAGTAGGCATACTTGAAGCTGGGACCGCCACATTGAAAAAATAAATATGTATTCTAAACACTTGGTGAAATAGTTGTGATAGAATGATTCTATACAATAGAGTGCACCCTAAACATTTTCCTTTTTCCTGTCTTTTCTGTGTTCATAAGAAAGTCTTGGTTGGGAAATTCTAAGCACACAGTAGACTCTTGAAACCTTATCATCAACACTTTCCTACAGGAAGTATTTCTAAATCAAGCATATAAAACAGAAATTAATACCCAATAATAGCCTGTTTCTTCTGGGTTTTCCAAACCTTTTCCAAGGTTTTCTAAAGCAACTGAAAGTAACCAACCAAACTTTTAAATGACACTTTATACTTTTTGAGATTCAAAGAAATGTAACCGTTTCTCTGTGATGTCCTTAAGAAGTAAGCATACGCATATCATGCTCATTGGTTTGACAGGACAAAGTATCCATCCATCCATCCATTATCTAAGCCGCTTATTCCTGGTCAGGGTCGCGGGGGGGGTGCTGGAGCCTATCCCAGCATGCGTTCCGGGCGAGAGGCAGGAATACACCCTGGACAGGTCGCCAATCCATTGCAGGGCACACACACCATTCACTCACACACTCATACCTACGGGCAATTTAGACTCTCCAATTAGCGTGCATGTCTTTGGACTGTGGGAGGAAACCGGAGTACCCGGAGGAAACCCACGCGGACACGGGGAGAACATGCAAACTCCACACAGAAAGGCCCCCGGCCTGGATTCGAACCCGAGACCTTCTTGCTGTGAGGCGACAGTGCTACCCACTGCACCACCGTGCCCAGGACAAAGTATTTATCTTTAATTTTAATGTAAAAATTGTTTTGTGTAGTATACAGTATATAACACTTTATTTGATGTGGTCATTTATAACATAAAAATGATATTGTGTCATTACCATGACCTATCATAGGGTGGCATGTCCAATCAGATCTATGACACACCCTTATTATAGGTGAATGACAGTGTCATTACTTTTTTTAGACCATGCCAAATAAAGTGATACAATTTTTACTTCATTAATATAGTATTAGGAGCATTTAATGTTAGTGATTCAGCAGCAGGAGGAACTGATCAGCTCAATTTTTTTTCAAAACGTTTGTTTGGTCTTATTGCGTTTTAGGCTGGAGCGAGTTCACTGGTTGTGATGTGGAGCTTCTTCAGGTACTTTTTTGGGGGGGTGCCTGTCCCTCTCCCTCTCCCTCTCCCTCCTATTTGCCCATCAGATTCAAGCTCTTCAGATATCACTGAGAAGGAGGACACCTACTGCCGATCTCTTCTTTTCACATTTTAGCACAGGGGCAAAGGGCCTGAGGATTCCTGCTCATTTGTAATTACCCTGCCGTGTGTTTAACTGCAGGTACACGTGAGACAAACGGCCCTCCTGCAGTGGAAAAGTACTGAGAGGGTCAGGGAGACAAAGGCTCCGGGGAGCCCTCAGCCAACCAGCTCATGTTCGCGCAAGCTCTGCAGGGAGGATCAACTCAGGGCGGGTTGGTACCTGCTCTCTCCTCTCAACCATGAAACGAGGCTGAAAAGGGCAGATTGATCCAGACCTCTGGCACAGCTCAGACACTGATGATCCCTTCCGACTGAGTGTTTCCCAAACTGCTGAATACTGTTTGACCCATGTTAACTTTTGTAGAGGTATGCTGCAAATGTACCTAGAATCTGTAGCATTCTTGCTGCTGTGCACCAGGGGTGTCTCTCTCTGTTCATTAATCACATGGTCCTCAAAGACCATAGATTAAATGATTTCATTAATGTTAATGACAGAAGACATTTTTAAAAATCTGCCTGCTTGACTGTACATCCAAACCGTGACATTGAATCCAATAAGTAGGTTGCCTGTGTTGAATATACTGTGTGTGAGTGAGAGGAGGAAGTAAGTACATTTTACATTTGCCAGTGTGACTGAGACATTGGAATGTTTAGCCCAAGCTTGGCAAAAATAAGTTAATGTGTAACTAAATAGACCCATGAATAAAATAAATCTCCTTTAACCTAAAGTTGAGTTTTGCAGCTTAATGTTGCTAATTCACTGAACCTGTGTGAATGCAATTGCTCTGAGTGGTTGAAACATGTTAAAACTATAAAAGGCATACAGTAGTTCAAGCAATGCAGCACTAATATAAGCAGCATATATTCATATTGAGCAGCAAACAACAGACAGCTTAATTCACACTATCAAATAAGTCACGCCAGTCTTTATTATACAAGACAGTTGTGTTGTATAGACAGGGTCAATAAAACAAATAAACAGTTATGACATAAGACTGTCTGGTATATAAGAAACCAAAATCATAGTATAGAGTGACAAATCAAAGTGTGGTTGTCTGAGCAACTGGCTTTGGTAATTTAACCAAATATATGACTATATAATAATAATATAATACTGGCCAGGAAGTCCTTCCACTCAATGAGATGGATGCCTAATGGACCCATCACTATTAGCTGTTGCTTGATTGTGTTGAAATAAATGAAAGACAAGGGCCAAACTAGCTACGAGCACTGCAAAACAAGAATAAGTGTACCAATGTACCTGTATGTATTACACTTGTGGCGTCCCAAGGGGCTGCACCGTAAAATGGCTGCCTGGCCCTTTCATTCTTGGGAGCCACTGGAGAGGAAAATACTTAATTTCCCAGCAGCCCGTAGTCCCACACCTGATCGGATCGGATCGAATCGGATCGGATTGGATTGGATTGTTTGAGGACCCTGCTTTGTGTACTGACTTTTGGACTGTTTGAGGAACTGGATTGGATTTTGGACTTTGATTATGGGCATCGACAACGAGTAAGGATTGTGGACTTTGTTTGAATTCCCCCGAAGACCCCACCCTTGTGTTTGTCGAAATTGGGTTAATAAATTATTGTTTTGTTTGTATTACTGCCTCCTCTGGGTTATTTAACTGCCTACGCCCTCTGCAAAGGTTTGTGAGTGTCCCCCCACCCCAAGGGACACCACACACTGTTACCTCAATCTTTTGTTTTGTTACACATTTTAGGTGTAGTTAGTAAACAGCCAAAACAGTACATATCATACGACTGCTAGCAATATGTGACTCATTACCACACAGTTAAGACCGATCATTCTCACATATGCGTGAATGTGAACTTGGTACTGAATGCAATGCAATGTGATGTAATGATGAGAGAGTGCTTTGACTGACTGCTGCAGTAAGGGATATTGCTGCGGTGAGACTGGTTTAAGCAGGAGCAGGCAGGGATGGGCTGTGTTAAAGTTTAGTTTCATACATGGAGTGTGTACGTCCCTGCAGGTTCAGAGCCATGGAACATTTGTGGCCTGTGCCTCTTGTACTAGGGACCAGAGGACAAAGCAGCTTGGCTGTGCTCCATGGCCATACATGTCAATGTTCATTCATTTTTGTGACTAAGGAAAAGGCCTTTGCATAGGTTGTTGAACTGCTGTCGAATACGGCGTTGCGAGCAAATGTCAGGAGTGACTGTATGAATTTAATTTTTTGATGTAGTAGACCATGGGTTAGCCTGACCTATATTACATTTAGACGACTGTGCATCAGCAATTGTCATTACTAAGCAGGGTTCATTTCCTTTGGATGATAACTTTGATAAATGATATCTGACTATCATTATTAATATACTGTAGCTAATTAGCAAGCTGGTTAACTTGATTAGCAGCTAGCCTATGTCACATAATTGGTGGTGAACTGAGGCCAAATAGGTAATGTCAAATAACTAATGTGGATTTTGGTGGCAAGCTAACATTAGATAGCTACAAAAGCAGTGCATTTCCCCAAGAGCAAAGTTGCCAACTGGATTCGCAGGAAAAAAAAATTGCTTGTCAACAGAAATATAGTTAGTTAGAGCTAACAACATAATTAGAGGAACAGCTGGATGCGATGATAACAAGATGTAAACTGGAAACATGTGGTCAAAATGAGAGTGAAAAACACAACCAATCACAGGTGACGGTGTATTGGGAGGCGGTGAATGAAGCTGTGTGAAAAGTTTGACAAGTTCGCCTAGCCAGCTTGCACACAGTGCGGTGATCGAAGCCAAATGCAGCGCTTCGTTTTGGTCGCAAACCCGCCATCTTGCCTGTGCAAACACGCCAAATTCGATTTTGTTTTAAGTATATTGAGGCCTTAACAGGCAAGGATCACCTGCTGGGTGATCTGAACCACAATTAAAATGGAGATAGTAAAGATGGAAACAAAGACTATCTGCTTCTGACATATTTGTGTGAGACATTTAATGTGCATATACAGAGGCTAGACAAAATAACGGAAACCCCAAATGAAAATAATAATAATAATTTACTATTAAATCTACTAATAATCTACTATTTTTCATACATTTGGATGGGTTTATGTTTGGAGAAAGCCAGCATTCCAAGAAGGCAAATGGCAACTTATGTGTTAAATTTGAATATATTTTTTTTACTGTATATAATGTGTCCATTATTTTGTCTTATTTTGTGGAGGTCATCTGTGTTTATGAGGAAGTTAATACAGTTATACTGTGCCTCATGGATCAGTGGCTTTGAAGCAGTCATTTCTGAAACCATTCCAATGCCAGCAACATTACACCCCCCAAAACAACCACTCCCATAGAGCAACGCCCTCTGACCTGTTCAAAAATAAAACAAAAGAATGCGTAGTGCACCTCCCCCTGCCCTGCACCTTTATTTTCAACATCAAGCAATTTGAGTAGCGTTGATGCTTACTGTATATCAGTGGCGGGCCGTGCATTTCACACCTAGGCCTTCAGTAGTGCTCCGTCTGAATCAATCCACCCCTCAATAACTATTTTATGGCTATAAAAGCCATCTTATTGTTATGTTTTGAGTGTCTGTTCGGTTTGTTTTTGCACTTTGTTTATTTATCTTTCTTCAGTCATGTTTCATTCTCGTTCTGTCATGCACTTCGGGAAATTCTGTTTCGGTTTTTCCGTCTTCGTTTCTAATCTCGTTTTACTTCCTTCTTACTTTCTAATTACACTTTGTATATATTAGTTAGATGTATATAGTACTAACCAACTAATCTACTAACATTAGGGATTTAGATTAAGTTACTAACACTACTAATCACTAATTATCTCACGCTTCTAACTATCGCTGTCATTCTCTCTCGTCTCTATCGCTGTCATTCTCTCTCATGAAACATGACTGAAGAAAGATAAATAAACAAAGTGCAATAACAAACCGAACAGGCACCCGTTGCCGTTGCATCGCAGATAGATAACTCGTGTATCCAGAATAAATGCCTTTACTGAAGAAACAAACCCGGGGTGCTACAGCTGCGACACACATAAAAAAGCATCAATAATAATAACCTCGTAAAATTGCAATATTATTTAGGAAAATACCAACATTTTACTCACCAAAAATCCTTATTATTTGTACACAAAATCCATCCTCCTTTCTTTCCTCAAAAAGAGTTCAATTAATCTGTTGTACAGATTATCCGTGTGTTTCCCTTTTCTATCGCCATCGAAGCTAATGCTGAAAGTCGAGCCTGCCCTGTCGTATTTCTGGCATAAGTTTTAATTCGCTTTAGGGCTGAAAATGTCCGCTCAAATGTCTGAATCACAGACTGATGTTAATTATATTTTGTCCATGAATACTTATTAAATAATTCCAAATGGTCTGTTCGCTTCCTTTCATAGCTGTTCCCCTGGTTGCGTTGCATCCAGACGTGTATTTTCATATTAAAGCATTTAACCAATCACATTACATCATAGTCAGACACTCTCTGACTATCCAATCAAAGGGTGTGAATACGCTGACGTTACCTAGGCCTTCTAGAAGGCCTTCGTGTCCCCAACTCAAAATCTGATTGGTTGAAGCAACAGTTTGATCAACACTTATTTTATGCTACAGGGCCTGCAGAATTGATTGTGAAGGCCTCCAGGCAGATTTATTTGACCCTGGCAACAAATGATGGCTGAAATGTGATTGGTTAAATGCTTTAATATGAAAATATACGTCTGGATGCAGCGCAACCAGGGGAACAGCTATGAAAGGAAGCGAACAGACCATTTGGAATTATTTAATAAGTATTCATGGACAAAATATAATTAACATCAGTCTGTGATTCAGATATTTTTTAGGCCAGCAGAGAAGGCCTTGCAGGCCCTGACGGCCCACCACTGCTGTATATAAGTGATCTATGCAATGGTTGTCTCTATTCATGTTTAGAATCAATTGTGGTCGATATGACACACTATCAAAACTTATTGCAAAGAGATCTTTGTATTTATGTTAGCAACTGTGTATCAGATCCCAGAAGGCTCAAAGGTTTTTCCATTGTGTATCTGGAATGATAAAGATGGAAATAAAACCGAGATCAAGTTCTTGTGGATATAATTTTAGGCCTAAGGAATGATTACTATAACCTTGGTTGGTCTTCAGGTTCATCTGGTTTTGCTTTGTCAGATACCTTTTGTGTTGATAATCACACACACCACTCTAATGGGATTCCTAGAAACATTTTCTTCTTCGTTTTCCGAGCTTATTTCTAACACTTACCGTCTATGACAATGAATGATCATTTACCTTTTATTGTGTGTGTTTCTTCTTATGTGGATTTATTGTTGTTTGAACAATAGTGTAGCAGACAAAAGCGTTGCGGTTTACTGTTATTTTGTTCTCTGTATGTCTGAAAAGCTGCTTCAATAACACAACTGCAGCGCAGATGTTGAAATCAATACTTATGGCAAGATTTTAGAAGGACTCCAAAGCAAACAGTGCTGTGCCTGTGGCTTCTGTTCATTCCCTTCAGGACTACGAGGAGACTACATACTCTGCCAAAGGTATTCCGTAAAACATACAAAGGTACAAGCAGAGACATTTCATATCAAAAGCAATTCAACAATTCAGTTTAATTTCACCTTCAACTTCTTGATAGCCGGCAGCGCACTTTTCCCCTTTTAGTAATGTGAGCAAATACAACAGGCAAGTGGCGCCCTCTTGTGGGTAAAACATTAAAATCACTTCCTTGCCACTATGATCACAAATGCACAAGTATCACACAGTGAGTATACAAGTAAGTACACAAGCACCAAGCATCTTATCATAACTAATCACAGCTTAGAAGAATGACGTGGCACGTATGTTTTAGTGCTCTTTTTAGATGTTTTTATCGTGGGGCACGGGTTCAGACAGTAACCAGGACAGGTCAAAATTTTGCGTAGATGGGGAGATGGAACAGCTCAGGTTCACAAACTAATTTCTGTTAGCATCTGCTATCAAGGCTCATGAAGCCCTGGTGTTTGAAAGTGTGAATGGGCATTACATCAAACAATCATTGTCTGGGCTAATCTTCACATCTGCCATCAGTGAGAAAGTGATCGCTCTGAATTCCATTCTGCTTAGGCCATGCCCTCATAAGCACTTGAGGCAAAAACACTTAATCGGCAAGTAATTTTGCCTGATAGGAGAAAGCTTGGGACAGAGCAGGGAATTACATGTGTGAGACTGCCCATTTCCCATTGCAACATATCAAGATGCTCTGCATTGTCTCTACTGACAGAACCAGAAATAAATCACAAAGCAAATTACTTTGACCATGAACTCTGCTGCTGGTGTATCTAAAAGTAAAAATAAAATAAATTATACATATTTTATGACGACAAACACACATAATCATGCACGCACACTAAAACCTGACAACGTAATGAAAAAAAACCACTCAATCTCCCACATGAGAGAGAGAGAGAAAGAGAATGTTGGTGCATGATAACAGGGGTGGGGAGAGTGCTGGTTCAAAGCTCAGCTGTTCAAGGCCATGCCATCTGTTGGGCTATTGCGTCTAATCTGATAGCACTACCCAACAGCTGCTGCCAGTGAACTATGAAACAAATGGCAGCCTGCATTCCTAACACAGTTACCAACAGCCTACCCACCCCATCTCCTTGTTCTTAAGGTAGAGGTCCACAGTGTACTGTCTAACACATCCCAATGTGATGCTTCTGAATCCTCAAATTAATTAATCTATTTCTCTTTTTTTCTTTCCTTCAAATCAAATGTATTTGTATGGTGCTTTTCACAAATGAATTGTCACAAAACGCTTAACAGAGGGGGAACCCAGGCCTAGACCCCCACCAAAAGCAAGCCTAAAGGCGACAGTGGCAAGGAAAACTCCCTTCATAGGGAGAAACCTTGGGAGGAACCAGACTAAAAGGGGGGGGAGCCCATCCTCTTCTGGCCGGCACAGGGTGTGTCCAAAAAAGTCCTTAGCTCCAAAGGTGTCCTGGCTGTTTTTTTACCCTCAGAACTGTAATTATTACATAAAA
This sequence comes from Aldrovandia affinis, assembly GCA_029706075.1. Lineage (NCBI taxonomy): Eukaryota > Metazoa > Chordata > Actinopteri > Notacanthiformes > Halosauridae > Aldrovandia > Aldrovandia affinis. The sequence goes on along the minus strand of JAINUG010000093.1, from coordinate 3,475,072 downwards.
GACATGCTGCCAAGTTCATTTTCCATTGGTTTTAATGAAAACATTTTTTACATGATAGGTTGTTTGTAACTGCTGAAGCCTAGAAACGTGTGGACCAAAACTGCTAGTTTAAAATGAGGATATGGTAAAAAAAAATTTTTTTAAAATACAATTTGAAATAACATTTTAAATAAATACATAAATAAATAAAATGTATGCAGGACTGTAAAGTACAGATTCTTAACAAAATAATCAGAAAGGACAAGGTGTGAAAGATTGCCTTCCTCGACACTGAGAAAAGATTACATCTCATAAGAACATAAGAATACATAATGACGAGAACGGGCCGTTCAGCCTATCTAGGCTCATCATGTACTAATCTAAAGAGTATCCAGTACTGCATCTAGCCTGGACTTCAATAGCCCAAGTGTTTCCTGCCTCAACTACCCGACCTGGCAAGCTGTTCCAAGCATTGACAATTTTCTGTGTAAAGAAAAACTTCCTAATATCTGTGCGGAATTTGCCTTTAACTAATTTCCACCTGTGGCCTCTTGTTCTGCTGACCCAACTTATCTTAAAAAATAAGTTCCCCCCTAAGTCTCCGTTTGCTAAGCTTAAATAGATTTAGTGCCTTAATTCTATCCTCATAACTTTTACCTTTCATACCAGGTATCAATTTAGGTGTCCTTCTTTTAACTTTTTCAAGAGCTTCTATATCTTTCTTGTAGTGCAGTGCCCAGAACTACACACAGTATTCTAAGTGAGGTCTGACAAAGGCATTATATAACATTAATATAACCTCCTTTGATTTATACTCAATACCTTTTGCTATGTATCCTAACATCCAGTTGGCCTTTTTCACTGCTGTAGCACACTGCTTTGATGCAGATAGACTTTGATCAACTACAATTCTACAAGTCTATTACAAATTTAACACCAACTAATTTTTCTCCTCCCATAAAATACTCCTGTCTTATGTTTTTATTTCCCACATGCATAACTTTGAAATAAGGAAGAGCAGAGGTCCCAGCACCGATCCCTGCAGGACTGCACTGCCCACAGTACCTATGTCAGATACGGCCCCACCTAATGTTACTCTTTGTATTCGCACTTGCAGCCAATTATGAACCCACTCTGAAACAACTCCTGAAATTCCTACTGAATTCATTTTAAGAATGAGCCTCTCATGTGGTACCTTGACAAATGCTTTTTGAAAGTGCAAATATATAATATGATAAGCCTGGTCCAGGTCAACACACGTTGTAGCCTGTGGAAGGAAAAATGTTGTATTAAGTTGGAATGCTAGAGAAAGACCCACAGGGGGACATACAGACACTAATTAACTCAGTGTGGCGCTGCAGTTCTGAGTGGCCAGGCAAACAAAGGCTTTTAAAACTGAGTTTTAATTTCCACAACAATTTTGTTGGCAAAACCTGGGACTGTAGACATTCAACAAGACAGCCTCTCTTCCACTGACGGGGACCAGACATACACCACAGCACAATAGAAAGAAGGTTGACCTTTCTTTCGGTTTTCTTTCGCTGTTCTTTCTCGCTCCTCAGTCTCAAACGCCTCTCCCTCCTGGTTCCAGCCACTTACTGAAGGGAGCAGAGCAGTCTTAAAGCACACAGATGTAATTATTATACACTGCCAGTAGGCATAGCTGCTAATTGTCCTGATTAGCTGCTGAGACCGACGCCTTCCACACCCCTCCATCGCCAGAATGTGGCCAGGGCCCATTCGGTTCGACAGGACCCCCCCCCCTCCCTGGAGAGGAAGTCTGAGCACCCATTCGTGGACCCTGCCGATGGATCACTTGGAAGCAAAAGGGCTGTAACGCACGATACCACCGAGTAATCCTGGAGTTGGTGTCTTGCATCCATTCACACTGGAGGGGTGAATGGTCGGTATAGAGGGTGAAGGCCTTGCCCAGAAAGTAGTACCGGAGGGTGAGAGAGGCCCATTTGATTGCCAGACACTCTTTTTCTATGGTGCTGTATAGAAAAAATATAAAAAAGCTTCCGGCTGATGTAACATACCGGTCGCTCCTCCCCCCCACGCTCCTGGGACAAGACTGCACCCACCCCCCTATCCGAGGCGTCGGTCTGTAAAATAAAAGGCAGAGGCTGAGGGCCGCCACATAGAGTCGCTTTTATACTCACGAACGCCGCCTGGCACTACTCCGTCCACTGGACCGGATCTGAGGCTCCCTTTCAAGTGAGATCAGTTAGGGGACTGGCTAATGCCGAAAAGCCCGAAATAAACCGGCGATAATAATTTGCCAGTCCGAAAAAGGATCTCACCTGTTTTTTAGACTTAGGCTGTAGGCAGGCAGAAATAGCCGCGGTTTTATCAATCAAGGGTCTGACCTGCCCCCCGCCCAAGAGGAACCCCAGATACCATACCTCTCTCCGCCCAATAGCGCACTTGCCTGGGTTCGCAGTGAGCCCCGCTCCCCTCAGCGTCTGTAGGACGGCCCGCAAATGCTGCATATGCCACTCCCAATCATTACTATAGATGACGATGTCATCCAAGTATGCCGCGGCATATGCAGCATGCGGTCAAAGTAGCTTTTCCATCAGCCACTGAAAGGTGGCCGGAGCCCCATGCAGACCGAAATTCAAGGTCAGGAATTGGTGTAACCCGAACGGAGTAGAGAATGCCGACTTTTCCCTGGACGCTGGAGACAAGGGAATCTGCCACTAGCCCTTGGTTAAATCCTGTGTCGAATAAAAGCGAGCAGTCCAACCGATCCAGCAGCTCGATAGGCATCGAACTTCGATACTGCGTTAACTTTCCTGTAGTCCACACAGAATCGATCAGACCCATCAGGCTTAGGTACAAGCACAATGGGGCTGCACCAGTCACTATTAGATTCCTCTATTACCCTCATGTCTAGCATTTTTTCCAATTCTTCCTGAACCACTTTTTTTTTCTGTTCAGGCAAGCGATATAGCCGGCTCCTAATCACGGTGCCTGGCGGGGTCTGAATGTGGTGTTCAATCAAGTCCGTTCGCCCGGGTAAGGGAGAAAACACGTCAGAAAAACAGCGTTGTAAATTACTCACCTCTGCCCGCTGGCCTGGCGTAAGATGGCTACCAACCGGGACCGGAAGTCTCGTACTTTCAATTGGAATTTCCGGTCCCAGCTCATCTCTGGGATTTTCTGGCATGGCGAGCAAAACAGGGTCTACCACCTCCCACCGTTTTAATAAATTGAGGTGGTATATCTGACGTGAGCCACCTCTATCAGAGCAAATGACTTCATAATCAACATCCCCCACTCTCCGTGTAACCTCAAAGGGCCCTTGCCACTTTGCGAGCAGCTTAGATGCTGACGTTGGGAGTTAGTCGTTGTGCAATGTGAATGACAGCAGAATGTGGATGTGGGTTTTATGTTAAACTTTCCTTTTAGTGTATTTATTTATTTATTTTTATATAGTGTTTTATAAGTTATTTTTATGTATCTTTCTTTCAGCACAGTTAAGGACTGCATCTCAATTTCGTTGTACATGTACAATGACAATAAAGGATGATTTGATTTTGACACTAGGACTTGATCTCCCGGTTGAAAATGTTGCAATGTTGTCCCCCTGTTATATTGGCATCTCTGTCGTTCCTGGGCCTGGAGCAAATGTTCTCGTGAAATTTGTCCGAGTGAGTGCAGCTTTGCTCATAGGTGTATTGAATTTTTGCTGGGGCTCGGATTTTCCTCCTAAGTTTCTCTTAATAAATCCAGAATACCCCTGGGACGTCGCCCATATAATAATTCAAACGGGGAAAACCCAGTGGAGGCTTGGGGAACCTCTCTGATGGCAAACATCAGCGGATCAATTCGTTTGTCCCAATTCTTTAAATCGGTTTGAAAGAACTTACGCATCATGGATTTCAATGTCTGATTGAACCGCTCTACTGACGGGCTAGTTTGTGGGTGGTATATGCTAGTTCGAATTGACTTGATGTCCAATAATGCATACAGTTCCTTCAGTGTTCGTGACATAAATGAAGTGCCTTGATCAGTGAGAATCTCTTTCGGGATTCCCACCCGGGAGAAAAATTGAACAACTCCTCCGCAATAGTCTTTGCAGATATATTGCGGAGGGGTACAGCCTCAGGGTATCGCGTTGCGTAGTCTACGATAACCAATTCAGGATCAGTGGCAGGGACAATCCCTGGTTCTCGGACAGTCTGGCAGATCTAATTAGACAGAGAAACTAATCCTGGGCCCAAACTAGATCTTCAGACTAGATCTTCAACCTTGTTGATAAAAAAATCTAAATCTGACTTTTATTTAAAATCTACTACAGAGAACCTAAATAATCCCTCAATTTTGGAAACAAATAAAATCCTTGTCAGGTGCAAATTCTGCTTCAGGTCTCCCTGAACTGCTGCTCAGCTGCTATGGTCACTGAGTTTAACAAGCACTTCATCAATGCTGGGTCTGTTTTTTAAAAGTAGCAGCGGACATAATTGCAGAGCCCCTTGCTCATGTTTTTAATTTGAGTCTCTCAACCAACTCAATACCTAGAATCTGGAAAGCAGCCTACGTTCTCCCCTTACTTAAAGGTGGAAACTCCTCAAACCTGAACAATTACCGCCCCATCTCCAAACTGTCAATTCTGGCAAAGATCTTGGAAACACAAGTAAATTTGCAGCTAAAGCAATTTCTGCTTGAAAATAACATCTTAAGTGCATCTCAGTCTGGTTTTAGATCTGGCCACAGCACTATTACTGCTGTTATGAGTGTGACCAATGATATCATTAAAGCACTTGACAAAAAGGAACGGCATTGTTCTGCTATATTTATTGATCTTTCTAAGGCATTTGACTCAGTTGATCATGAATTGCTGCTAAACAGACTCATGAATATTGTTTTTTAGTTCTGAGACTGTTGACTGGTTCAGAAACTATCTGGTAGATTGTTAGGTTCACGAAATTCAGAAGACCTTCAAAGTTAATAGAGAACACTTGCACCAAATGAGAAAACAGAACATACAACCAATTGTCAACAGAGTTTATTCAACCAAATGCATTCGGGGTTCACCGCCTCCCTGCCAGGCAAATGAACAAATCATTTCCGGAGAGAACACTTCTTATAGACAATAATTTAGACAAATGCTATAGCCTCGCCCACACCCCAGTCACAAGACTGTATTTTTCCATCTCTGGGAGAACTTCGTATCTTTTTCTGCAGGGCCGCTCTGACCCTGAGACTGTGCCGGCTAACTAGCTCACAGCTTGCCGCCTATCTCTTTTGGCACAGCTTCACACAATGTGCAAGCGTGAGACTTTTTGAGAGACTCAAGTTCAGAAACATCAAGATTGAACACAATGTGTCTATGCTGATGGCCACAAATCTGGGTTTCTGGAGATTATTAAAGGTGTCCCCCAAGGCTCCATTTTGGGACCTATTCTATTTTCTATCTTCATTAATGATTTGGGTAAGGCCACTCAGGCAAAAATACATCTCTATGCGGATGACACTGTTGTCTACACAGAGGCCTCCACCGTAGATCTGGCTATTCAAGAGCTGCAGGCTGCATTTCAATCCATACAGGCTGCTCTGTGCAGCTTGAAGCTGGTTTTAAATGCCCAGGAAACAAAGTTCATGATTTTTACAAGAACCCGTTCTGAGACGCTTGATAAGCACAGCATTTTAACATCCGAGGGTAAATCTATTGAAAGGGTGCCCTCGTATAAGTACTTGGGTATTTGGTTGGATGACATGCTCTCTTTTAATAATAAATAATAATAATAGCTTTATTTGTATAGCACCTTTCATACAAACAGTAGCTCAAAGTGCTTTACAGGGAAAGTAAAGCATAAAAATATATATACATATACAGTGGGTTCGGAAAGTATTCAGACCCCCTTAAATTTTTCACTCTTTGTCATATTGCAGCCATTTGCTAAAATCAATTAATTTCATTTTTTTCCTCGTTCATGCACACACAGCACCCAATATTGTCAGAATTTTGCAGATTTATTACAAAATAAACACTGAAATATCACATGGCCATAAGTATTCAGACCCTTTGCTGTGACACTTGTATATTTAACTCAGGTGCTGTCCAATTCTTCTGATCATCCTTGAGATGGGCCTACACCTTCATTGGAGTCCAGCTGTGCTTAATTATATTGATTGGACTTGATTTGGAAAAGCACACACCTGTCTATGTAAGGTCCCACAGTTGACAGTGCATGTCAGAGTAAAAACCAAGCCATGAAGTCCTAGGAACTCTCCATAGACCTCCGAGATAGAATTGTGTTGAGGCATAGATCTGGGGAAGGGTATAAAAACATTGCTAAAGCATTGAAAGCACCCAGGAGAACAGTGGGCTCCATCATTGTGAAATGGAATAAGTTTGAAACCACCACAACTCTTCTTAGAGCTGGCCGTCTGGCCAAACTAAGTAACCGGGCAAGAAGGGACATGGTCAGGGAGGTGACCAAGAACCCAATGGCCACTCTAAGAGAGCTTCAGAGTTCCTCTGCAGCGATGGGAGAACCTGGTAGAAGGACAAACATCTCTGCAGCACTCCCATCAATCAGACCTTTATGGTAGTGGCTAGACGGAAGCTACTTCTGAGTGAAAGGCATATGACAGCCCACCTGGAGTTTGCCAAATGGTACTTAAAGGACTCTAAGAGCATCAGGAAAAAGATGATCCGGTCTGATGAGACACAAATTGAAATTTTTGGCCTGAATGCCAAGTGCTTAGGATAAAGCTTGGCTTTTATTTTATTTTAGGCTTTTCATTTAATGCCCCCCAAAAACTTGTCCAAGCTACTTTCATGTCTGTAATTGATTGTGGTGATCTTGTGTACATGCATACAGCTTCCACTGTCTTACAGAGCCTTAATTCAGTGTATCATGCATCCCTATGTTTTATTACTAATGCAAAGTCTTTAACTCACCACTCACCACTCTATCAATTGGTGGGCTGGACATCTTTGGCTACACGCAGACTGCAACATTCATATGTTTTTATTTATAAAGCGTTGCTAGGTAAACTACCTCTCTACCTTTGTTCTCTGTTGTACCTGAACTCAGACAGCTATTCGCTACGCTCCCGGAAATGTTTGCTCTATAAAGTTCCCATGGCTCGTACAGAACTGGGAAAAACAGCTTTTTCCTATTATGCACCGTGGGCGTGGAATAATCTACAGGAAGGGCTGAAGTTAGTTAATCTCATACCTCTGGGTGATTTTAAAAGTCTCATACAAGACATTGTAACTGAGGAATGTAAATGTTTTTGAGATGCCATGTTTCCTCCAGACTGAATAGCCGTCTCTGTGTATTGTTGTATGTACCGTTGACTGTTGTATTGTCTGTAACTATTGTGTAGGTCTACTGCTGCTACCTTGGCCAGGTCTCCCTTGAAAATAGACTTTAATCTCAATGAGACTTCCTGGTTAAATAAAGGTTTAAATTTTAAATAATTTAAATAATTTAAAAAAAATATATATATATATATATATAATAAAAAATAAATAATACAAAGTGGTACCCTTTGGCACTCCGATCAAATGGCCCGACAAGGTCCATTCCAATTCTTTCGAACGGAACCTCTATTAAAGGCAAAGGATACAATGGAGCTTTTGGGATTGCCGCTGGGTTTGCTTTTTGGCATTGGGGACACGCCGTACACCACCGACGGACGTTACCTCGAATGCCCGGCCAATAGAATCAAGCCATTATCCATTATCAAGTCTTATCCTGTCCTAAATGACCCGCCATGGGATTGCTATGAGCCGCCTGGAAAACCTAACTGTGTAAGTTCTGCTCCTGTATAGGCGTCCCGACACACGCGATACAGTCTATCCTGTAAAATACAAAAATAGGGGTATGTCATCACCCGCTCTGGATAAAGCAGCTGACCATCAATCTCAATCACTTGGTCAGCTACTCGACTGAGCGTTTCGTCCTGCGACTGTTCGAGGGAGAAATCAGTTACTCTGGTGAGTTGGGGAGCTCCGCCGGCCCCGCCCGCGTTTCCCCGAAGCAGCCTTTCGGTCACCTCCGGTTGTTGCGGAGCGAGAGCCGACGGCCCCTCCCCTGGGTCGTCGTCATGTGTGACGTCCTCCCCCCCAGTTGCCACAAGACGATAGCGACCACACCCCTGTTGGGCCCCTTCCGCAATCTCCTTTCGAACTCTAGCTCTAAATCCCGGCCAATCATGCCCCAAAATCAGCGGAAGGGGGTTGCGGGGAGTAACCCCTGCCACCATGCTATGCTTTTTTCCCCCAATATAAAATTAAATCCGCGCGGTTGGATTGTAGTGTACATCCCTGTGTACGCACCTTATCGCCACCTCTGTGAGCCTGTCCAATGCCTCGAGTTGAACCAGACGCTGATGCACAAGGGTGCGAGAACAACCCGTGTCCAACAGCGCCTGGATTGTTTTCCCTTTGATACTTACGGGTACCAAAAACGACTCTGCTGGTTCGGGGGAGTAGTGCTGGGCAGCGGGACGTCTGGCAATGTTTACATCCATCAAGGGGCAGGCTCGACGGATGCGGCCAGGACGCCCACACTGCCAACAGTCCTGCCCCGCCGTCCGTGTCGACCCTGGGTGACCTGGAACCGAGAGGTTAGGACGATTAAAAACATGGTCTCGGGGGTGGTTATGGGTTCAGGACGGGGTTCGGGGAGGGGGGCGTAGACCTGGGTTGGGGCTGGGTATCGGCCTGGGAATGGACTGGGGAAGACGGAAAATGGGGACGTTGGGGCGGGAGCTGTACCCTGGGCTTTTCAGCCCTCCAGCTCTCTGGGAAAGATGGGGAATAGGGACGTTGGGGCAGGAGCTGTACCCTGGGTTTTTCAGCCCTCCAGCTCTCTGGGAAAGATGGGGAATAGGGACGTTGGGGAGGGAGCTGTACCCTGGGCTTTTCAGCCCTCCAGCTCTCTGGGAACATCTCCCTGTATCCCCACGAACCGCCAGGCAATTCTCCGCCAGCTGGACGCCTGCAGTCAACCCCTGCAGCTCCTTGTTCTCAATCCGCAGCTTGGAGATCTCTTAATCCTTTGTGCAACTTCTCCTTCTCCTGCAGAACATTGTACAGAGCTTTCCGCCGTTCTTCCGCCACCTCCTTCCAGTATGTGGACTTCATTCGGCTACTCCACAAACAGGACGCCAAGACAATCTGCTGCTCTGATCTCCTGGGTTTCGGCACCACTTGTCACACGCCACGTGACAAACCCTGGATGGGGACAGAGCAGTCCAGACACGGAGTGGAGTTTTTCGGTCTACGCACTCTACGGACCGGATTTTTATTTATTTTGTTGACGGAGCGTTATCTGTTCCCACACTGGGCAGAGAACGAGCACCGGGAGCATACAATAACAAACACAAATTAACACTTTACCCTAGTTGCCGCGAAGCTTTCGGGTAACTAACTGAAAATAACAAAACCAAATTAAACAATATCGAACGGGCACTTTTCAGTTTGTTCGATATTCACTTTCGCTTTTCTTTCGCTTTTCTTTCTCTGTTCTTTCTCGCTCCTCGGTCTCAAACGCCTCTCCCTCCTGGTTCCAGCCACCTACTAAAGGGAGCAGAGCAGTCTTAACCCGTGTGTTATGTTAGGGTCTGCCGTGTGTTCTGAAGGTCTCTCTAAAAAAAGTGTATGCTTTGGTATTTGGGTCTGCCGTGACCCGTTTCAAGTTAAAATTATATAATAACTACCATCTAGTTGCTTTTTGGAACAAGGCTTCATGATATCCTCCACAACAGCTATATAAACACTACAAAACTGATTTTGACCATTTTAGACAATTCTGAAGGTCTCTCTAAAAAAAGTGTATGCTTTGGTGTTCGGGTCCGGGAATCGGGTTCAGGACCCAGCAGTGCATTGAAAAAATGTGTCTTGGGGCCTTGGGGCCATAAAATAAAATTACAACAGGATTGTATGGTTATGAATGCATAATAAGTTAGTTATGATGTAGTAAAAACAATATTGGATGATAGTCATTGTTTTTGAGTGTTTTGGACTGAGTTAAATCATGGGTCAAAATTTACCCGCGAACACACGGGACAGAAACACCTTTCTAACATATCACAAGGGTTTTAAAGCACACAGATGTAATTATTATACACAGGACCGGTGTGTGCGCTTACTGCTCTGCCAGTAGGCGTGGCCACTAATCATCCTGATTAGCTGCCGAGACCGACGCCTTCCACAGACACATTATGAAATACTGTATATGTAACTGACTGGAGCATATACTTGATTTGCTTAGCAGACAGTCTGATCCAAAGTGACTTAAATAGAGGCCATTTATCCAGCTGCATATTCACAAAAGTGGTTCAAGGTTATTGCCTTGTTCTAGGGTACTACATGATATTTGAACCTGCAACCCACCTAATGGTTACAAGCACAGTTCCATAAACTCAGCAGCAGCAGCCAGGAGACACGGAGTGGGGTTTGTCGGTCTACGGACCGGATTTTATTTATTTGTTTTTCTGTCTCTCCCCCCAGACATGGGAGAGACAGTGGGAGTAGCAGGTTAACATATAACAAAGACCAACACAAACACAAATCTTCACCCTACTCGCCACGAAGCTTTCGGGTAAAAACAACAAACTAAAATAACAAGTTAAAATAACCAAACTTACGGGACACCGCGCCTCTTCGTCCGGAGTTCCCCTGGAACCTCCTCAGGCACACACATATCCTGTGACCTTTAAAGTGCTTCCCACCCATTCATACTGAGACACTCAAACTTTTCAGTTAGTTCTCTTACTCATTCATCCAGAGACACTTGCCACTCCCCACAGTGAGAGTTCTGGCAACCAGCCCCAAGACACTCCACTCTTTCAGTGAGTTCTTGGGCTGTTGCTCAGATACACTCTCCACTGTCGAGTGAGAGCTCTCTTTTACTAAAACCGAGAGCACCCCCTCGCTCCTCCATAATCACACCGAGGGAGAGAAGCGGACACTCTTAGTGCACCCTCTCTCCCTCTTCCCCACTCACACAGAAAGCACTCTATTCAGTCACCTTCGACAAACGCACACAAAACTCCACGAACATCAAACATTCCACATCAAACATTCCACATCAAACGTGCACGTGCACGTGCACGTGCACGTGCACGTGCACTCACACACACATCAAGACAAGACTGACTGATCCCCCACTCGCCCCACCTGCTCTTAAATAGGATTAGTTCAGGTGGGACTCATGAGGCAATCACCCAATCACAATCACTCAACTCACATTCTCACACAGACACTCAATCAGCCAATTGACTTCCATATCAATTGACTGATTGACACCAATTAAATAATCAAATAATAATTCAACCAATTAAGGCCTTTGGAGCTCCCTTCCGGGCGACAGTTCACTCTCACACCCTGTGAGAGTGCCAAACCTGCCCCTGGAAAGTCTCACTGCTCCAAAGGCCTCTATCACATGAAACAAGACAGGCAACCATGCCACTCCCACGTGGCCGAGACCGACGTCCTCCACAATGCCATTTATTTATTCCTGGCTGTGTGTTGTGTATGTTGTTGGGGGGGTACCCTGGGTTTTACTGTGAACTGCGTGCTGATATAGGTGTTCCATATTTTATTCCTAAGCGAGTGTTTATTTGAAATGATCTGGATATCGTGCGATGCTACATACTTTTTACATGTTTTATTTTTAGGGTTTTTTTTGTTCGTTTGATGGCCTTCCAAGCAAATTGCCTGGCTACTTGATATTAAACAGGCTAAACTTAAAGTTCTAAAATGTACATTTACTTATACTAGTTTAGTACTCACAGCTGAAATAAACAACTGGGATCTCCCATTTTCTGTTTGGGGCAGTCAAAAGCATAACATAATTATACTGCTCTGTATATGTCTGTCTGGTGTAGACAGTTTGTAAATGTATTCCAACCACTACTTACGATCTATTACAATGTTAAGTTATAAGGAGTATAATACCCATATCAATTTGTCACTCCTCTAATCTACTCCAAAATGCATTAACCCCCTGAGGTCGACGGGAGCGGCGCCGCTCCCAGCAGCAATAAAAGTATATTACTATTTCTAACTTCGCAATATTTTATCATACACATGCGACAAAAACATTGACAGAAACCTTAGAATCGCGACTTTCCGATTTGAGCACTGGCAAATCAAATGGGATTTTTAAAATTAGGTTAATTAGACCAAAAGTAAACCTTGCCTTTTACTCTCTTTTTTACCTGTTAGTAACGTCCCCCTTCTATTGACATGGTAACTAGGTGCTACGTTTCGGGGAGGTGCGTGGGGAGGGGCGTGGGGCCATGTGTGAAAACGCCGGCGTAAACAACACAAACTGTCGACAATTTGAAGCAAGATTTTATACAGACATACAATTTTATTCAAGATGGAAAGATTTTCTGCGCTGCAGTGTTTGAGAGCATTGATGGAAAGCGACGAGGACAACAACTGACGAAGAGTAAGTAACTATATTTGATTTGCCATGTTATCAAATACTCGTATATATATATTCAATATATGAATTCGCGTCTTGTGACTACATATTCCGCGTGTTGCAACGTAACAAATTTCAATAGGCACACAAGATCTATGGAAGAATACTTTTCAAACAGCCTAAAATATTATAAAAATCGTATGTAGCATGATCGGTTTCATGATCTCACGTCCTTGTAAAATCGATTCTTGTTTTTGTTTATTATTAGAGTGCTTCTGTTTAGTTAAATCCGTGTTTGGGATTACGTTTTGGATTTGCTGTTTAGCTAGCTTTGTTTGTTCAGCTAGCTTTGTTTGTTCCAGTTCGTTTATCATTTTGGTTTGTTTTGTGAGTTATTTGCGTGTCGCCTCCGACATTGTTTTGCCTACGTTTGTGGATAATAAAATAAGAGCCAAAATGGCTGCTGCCACAAGAAGCGCTTGTCGTGAAAGGAGAAATGGTAACTCAAATATTGCTTAGCCATTTAAAATCTAAATTGTGAGTTGTTGTTTTAACTCTAAAGTGAAAAAAATCACAAAAAATGTTTAATTGGAAGACCCTTTCTTTCCTTGGGTCTCAGGAGGATATTATGTGCATTATTGTTAGGCTGTATGACTTGTAATATGTGGCATTCCCCTGTATATACTGTATAGTATTTTGTGTGCTGTTTTCAATAAATCTTCCAAAATGAAAAAAGCATATATTCTTCTGCATGGCTCACTGACTTGCTTACTCTGATGGCCTTTGAGAGAGAGAGATGGCCCATCTGACAACTCTTAGAGGTGTGGACAATGAATAATGAATATTCAGGTATTTAGCATTTAGCCCTCCCACAGCCTGAAATAAATGTGACCAGTTCTGATAAAAACAGGTTTTTAGCTATTTAGATCTCAGATGTGCTAAACTGTTTTCACACCCTTACATAACCAAGACCTTGATGAACAAACGCACATTGGCAAAACAATTCGTCACTATAGTTTAGTGTGTGCTTTCACAACTTTTGTGACAGCAGAAAAATTTACTATTTTTAACTTGTGTGTTTGTAGATCTATTTACAAGCTGCATATGATACTGACCAAACTATTGATGGCATACAAATGTAGCTGTGATTGTCCTTCAAATAAAAATATCAAACACTTTGGAGTAAGTGTGTGTTAAGTTGATGAAATTGAGATAAATATCAGACCATGCCAAAATTACAAACCATCTCAAAGCTTAGCACGGACCTCAGAGGGTTAAGTGGCACACTCAAATGCCAAAGTTCTATTCTAACTGGAACCAATTTTAATTAGTTTGGTTACAATTAAAGAAACATTTAGCGAATATTCAATAGTGAATATTTAGGTACACGGCTTTAAATTATTATTATTTTTAATTTGTTTCAGAATTTTCCCTCCGTTTTATCCCAATTTAGTAGCCAATTCAACCCTCTATTAGATTCACCCTCCTCTCACGAGCTGTCGCCGTCTGTCCTCCGGTTCGAGGTATTATCCCTGAGGCAATGATCTGCCTCCTCCGAGACGGAACTTTGTCCACCTGCTCTTTAGGAATGCCCTTACTGCTCCTTGGCAAGCTTGTACCGACTTCCCCTCCCCCCATCCCATGGCTGGCCAGGCAAATGCCACCCCCGATCAGGGCTCCCGGCCAGAGTGGGACTGACGCAGTCGGGTTTCAAACCATGACTGCAAATAGGAAGCTAACACTTGTAAAGTGCCAGTCAATACAGGTGCGTTAGACCGCTATGTTATTCAAGGCCCCACACAACTTTATTTAAAATGCTGAATAGACTCAAGGAATAATTTGGTCAAAGACCTGAAATGCATTTTTTGTGTCCAAATCCATTATTTTCCTCCAAAAATAGTCACAACATGCTGTAAAAATCTGCTGTAACCTTTTTCCAATAAAATTCTAAATAACATGATTTTAAGTTAGACTATGTCCTAATTAGGATGAGTGGTGTTAGCATTCCTAATTGTAAAAGTCTTCTAGTTTTTAAATTACTTTTGTCCGAGAAATGCCCTTCCCCAAATATCAGGCGGGGTAACTGCCAAAAAGAAAAGGCATTATATATTGTGTGCATGCAAGCAGGATATGACCTTACAAAGAACCCCTATGCTGCAGAAAAAGGGTCAGTAAGGTCTCCCACAATATTCAATAATTTGACATTTTTGAGACATGGTATAGTCAGGTCAACTTTCCTTGTCAAATGGTATGACCTCTGGAAAAATATGAAAATGTGTATTGTGGAAAAAATGTGTATTAGTTTTAAAATACACAAGTGCAACTGAGTTCAAAGTCAAATGGTACCCTATTATGTGTCCAAGTTAACGCCTGTTAAATTTGATTTGAGATTGAAAAACCAGGTGGTGTAACCATCAAATGGTGGAACCAGATTTACCAATTACACCACACTGATCTCAGTTACACCAAGTTGCACCAATGAACAAAATCCACTATTTGAAGCTGACCATTTTAAGATATTTCAATGTTTAAGCACTGTTTATGTCATTATCAAGCAAGGAAAAAGGGCTTGTGTAACTAGTGACCCAGTTGCGCCCGAACGCTCCTCACCCAAGAGGCCACACAAATCCTGGTCCAGGCCCTGGTGATCTCACATCTGGACTACTGCAATTCCTTGCTGGCAGGCCTACTGGCCTGTGCCATCAAGCCACTGCAACTAGTCCAGAATGCTTCTGCACGTTTGGTGTTCAATGAACCTAAGTTCACCCATGTCACCCCTCTACTCTCCTCTCTGCACTGGCTCCCCATCGCAGCATGCATCGGATTCAAATCACTGGTGCTGGCTTATCAAGCGGCTAGAGGAACTGCTCCCCCTTACCTCCAGACACTCATCACACCCTACACCACAGCCAGACCCCTCCGCTCCACCTCCTCTGGAAAACTGACTGTCCCATCCCTCCGGGGCGCCTGGCAGCCTCTTCTCTGTCTGCAATCGGTCAGGACCGCAGAATCACTTGGAATCTTCTGCAAGAGACTCAAGACTCCATTACCATTGAATTCGGTACAATTGTCATCACCACTGCCTACTTGTTCAATACTGTTTGTATATGTACTTGTTTACTACTTAAAAAAAAAAAAAAAAATTAATAACCTTTTCCTTCCCAGTGTCACAGGTATGGTATGCAGCTGCCAACAACTATGTCTATCGCTGTATTACTGCACTGATCTCTTGCGCAAACTATGATTGTTCATCTTGTAAGTCGCTCTGGATAAGAGCGTCTGCTAAATGCTTAAAATGTAAATGTAAATGTAGTTGCAAGTGCTGAGTACCATGCCAACGGAAAATCAAGGTGTTGAGTTAATTGAGCATTTTTGGATAAATTATAACCAGAAGTAATACAAGAACATAAGAACATGAGAATACATAATGATGAGAACGGGCCGTTCAGTCCATCTAGGCTCATCATATCCTAATATAAAGAATATCTAGTACTGCATCTAGCCTGGACTTGAATAGCCCAAGTGTTTCTGCCTCTACTACCCAACCTGGCAAGATGTCCCAGGCATTGACAAATCGTTGTGTAAGGAAAAACTTCCTAATATCTGTTTTGCCTTTAACTAATTTCCACCTGTGGCCTCTTGTTCTACTGACCCCACTTATCTTAAAAACTATTTGGTATTTCACTTTGTTAATCCCTTTTAGGAATTTAAAAACCTCAATCAAATCCAGTGGCGGGCCATGCATTTCACACCTAGGCCTTCAGTAGTGCTCCGTCTGAATCAATCAATAACTATTTTATGGCTATAAAAGCGATCTTATTGTTATGTTTTGAGTGTCTGTTCGGTTTGTTTTTGCACTTTGTTTATTTATCTTTCTTCAGTCATGTTTCATTCTCGTTCTGTCATGCACTTCGGGAAATTCTATGTTTCGTTTTTTCCGTCTTCGTTTCTAATCTTGTTTTACTTCCTTATTACTTTCTAATTACACCTTGTATATTTTAGTTAGATGTATATAGTACTAACCAACTAATCTACTAACATTAGGGATTTAGATTAAGTTACTAACACTACTAATCACTAATTATCTCACGCTTCTAACTATCGCTGTCATTCTCTCTCGTCCTATCTCTGTACGCTTCTCACGTTCCGCTTTATTCGCACGCAGATTTCTTTATGCGTTCCTCCTCCTCCCTAAAAAAATGAAACATAGAATTTCCCGAAGTGCATGACAAGACAAGGAGAGGAACTCGAACAGGAACAATGACAGACGGGGAACACAACGAGAATGAAACATGACTGAAGAAAGATAAATAAACAAAGTGCAAAAACAAACCGAACAGGCACCCGTTGCCGTTGCATCGCAGATAGATAACTTGTGTATCCAGAATAAATGCCTTTACTGAAGAAACAAACCCGGGGTGCTACAGCTGCGACACACATAAAAAAAAGCATCAATAATAACCTCATAAAATTGCAATATTATTTAGGAAAATAGCAACATTTTACTCACCAAAAATCCTTATTATTTGTACACAAAATCCATCCTCCTTTCTTTCCTCAAAAAGAGTTCAATTACTCTGTCGTACAGATTATCCGTGTGTTTCAGTTCCATCAAGAAGTCCTTTTCTATCGCCATCGAAGCTAATGCTGAAAGTCGAGCCTGCCCTGTCGTATTTCTGGCATAAGTTTTAATTCACTTTAGGGCTGAAAATGTCCGCTCAAATGTCTGAATCACAGACTGATTTAATTATATTTTGTCCATGAATACTTATTAAATAATTCCAAATGGTCTGTCCGCTTCCTTTCATAGCTTTTCCCCTGATTGCGCTGCTTCCAGACGTGTATTTTCATATTAAAGCATTTAACCAATCACATTACATCATAGTCAGACACTCTCTGACTATCCAATCAAAGGGTGTGAATACGCTGACGTTACCTAGGCCTACTAGAAGGCCTTCGTGTCCCCAACTCAAAATCTGATTGGTTGAAGCAACAGTTTGATCAACACTTATTTTATGCTACAGGGCCTGCAGAACTGATTGTGAAGGCCTCCAGGCAGATTTATTTGACCCTGGCAACAAATGATGGCTATAATGTGGGGTGGGGGTGCAGAGGCGGGTGTGCATGAAGTGCATGTGTGTGTGTTAATCAGTCAGTCCTTGTCCTTGTATATGTTAGTGTCTGTGTGAAATTCTGTAGAGTCCTTCTGGTCAAGACACGCGCATGTGCACGCAGAATGTTCCAACGATAACAGGTTGCCACAGAAACGCTCGGTCGGCCTCGTCCAAAAGTCGTCATCAGAGTTGTTTTGGGTGCAATAATGGGGGTTGTAGGGAAAGTTTCTCATTCTCCGTAGCAATTCCATGGGGGGTTTAAGCAACGGCCTTGCCAGACCGATAACAGGGGAGCCAGATTAGAATGTTGTGGGTCAGGATGAACTGCTGCTCCTCCATCCCCCCCACTAATATCTTTCAGATTCCTGGTCTTCAACGGTTCTACGTCGCTGTTGTAAAATGCTAAGTTTCTCGGAGATATTGTCCAATTTCCGTCCCAGATCAGCCACCGCCACCATCAGAGAACCTAGCGCTTTACCCATCTCGTTTAATGTGACAGGCACCTTTTGGGAGTTTTGAGACGATGCCATCCTTCCAATTTTCTGATAAATCAGTGCCATGCTTAGTCCCAGCAGCAACTGTCCTGTTATCATGAAGCCAAAAATGAACAGGTCCTCTACGTCCTCGATAGAAAGCGCCGCCAGACACACCGGTCTCCAGCTGTTCCATGAGTCCAAAGCATATCCCGCAGCGAAAGTCCCATCCGGACAGGTGGGCTCCCCCGAGCCCGTTTTCCTTGTTGAAATTTTTTTATCAATTGCGTTGAGAGACCAGCTTATTAACTCCATTTTTAGAATTTAGTTTCGAAAACCGACAGAGAGAGAGAGACTCTAGAAGCTCCAGAACACAGTGACACGAGAGACGAGAAACGGGAGACAGTATCAGAGTAGTGAGGAGATAAGAAAACGAGACAAAAAGCCGGAAGAAAAAGGGAAAAGAAAAAAAAGCTGAGGAGCTGCAGGCAGAGCAGCCATTCGGTCCGGCGCTCAGAGAGACATTTAATAAGTATTCATGGAAAAAATATAATTAACATCAGTCTGTGATTCAGATATTTTTTAGGCCAGCAGAGAAGGCCTTGCAGGCCCTGACGGCCCACCACTGATCAAATCCCCCTAAGTCTCCGTTTGCTAAGTTTAAATAGATTGAGTGCCTTAAGTCTATCATCATAACTTTTACCTCTCATACCAGGTATCAGTTTCGTTTCCCTTCTTTGGACTTTTTCAAGAGCTTCTATATCTTTCTTGTTGTGCGGTGCCCAGAACTGCACACAGTATTCTAAGTGAGGTCTGACAAAGGCATTATATAACATTAATATAACTTCCTTTGATTTATACTCAATACTTTTTGCTATGTATCCCAGCATCCTGTTGGCTTTTTTTCACTGCTGTAGCACACTGCTTTGATGCAGATAGGAATTGTAGTTGATCAAAGTCTTTTTCAAATTGAACACCTACTAACTTTTCTCCTCCCATAAAATACTCTTGTCTAATGTTTTTATTTCCCACATGCACAACTTTACATTTAGCAATATTGAATGTCATCTGCCATGTATCTGCCCATTTTCTGATTTTGTTTAAATCATCTTGGATTACTTTAGTTGATTCCAAACTGTTTGCCAAACCCCCAAGTTTAGTATCATCTGCAAATGTAACTATTTTGCGACTAACGTCCATATCAAGATCATTTATGTAAATAAGGAAGAGCAGAGGTCCCAGCACCGATCCCTGCGGGACACCACTGCCCACAGCACCGAGGTCAGATATGGCCCCACCTACTGTTACTCTTTGTATTCGCCCTTGCAGTCAATTATGAACCCACTCTGAGACTACTCCTAATCCTATTGAATTCATTTTAACAGTGAGCCTTTCATGTGGTACCTTGTCAAATGCTTTCTGAAAGTCCAAATATATAATATCATAAGCCTGGTTCAGGTCAACACACTTTGTAGTCTCTTCAAAAAAGTCCAGGAGGTTTGTTAGGCATGACCTCCCTTTGAGAAAACCATGTTGGCTCTCCCTTAAAATACTATTATTTTTCAAGAATGATTCCAACATATCCCTAATAATACATTCCAGCATTTTACATGCAATGCAAGTTAAACTGAGAGGCCTATAGTTCCCTGGGTCACTACGGACCCACTTCTAATTTTGGGGGGTTTTTCAGATTTTCTCCCGTTTTTCTCCCAATTTGGTAGCCAATTACACCCGCTATTTTCAGGTCAATCCCTCTCTCATAGTTCACTGCCGTAGCCCTGGGTCAGTATGGTCCCCCTTCTTATATATTGGAATTATACTACCCTGCTTCCAGTCATCTGGTGTCACGTCTCGTGTTCGTGTTTGTGTTCCCCGTAATTAGGTGTTTTCATTTATTCCATGTTTTCCTGGTTGTCTGGTCCCTGTTTTCACTTTCACTTACCTGTTCCCAGTCTTGTCATTGTATTATCGTTTTCACCTGTTCCTCATGTGTCTGATTGCAGTTAGCTGCATTCGTGTTAATTCCTAATTGTTTCTCGTTATGTCTGATGTAGTTAGCTGTTCGTTTCCATGTTCATTTCCTGATTGTCTCGTTATTGTATTATCGTTTTCACTTAATTCCTCATGTGTCTGATTGCAGTCAGCTGCATTCATGTTTATTCCTGATTGTTTCTTGTTAGGTCTAAATGTATTTAAGCTGTGTGTTTTCCCATGTTCGTTGCCAGATTGTCTTGTGCTTTGTGTATGCTTACACTACACTTATCTCTCCAGCGTTTCGTCTCATGTGTTTGTGTTTGTGTTTGTGTTTGTGTTTGTGTTTGTGTTTGTGTTTGTGTTTGTGTTTGTGTTTGTGTTTGTGTTTGTGTTTGTGTTTGTGTTTGTGTTCGTGTTCGTGTGTTCTGCTCCAGTGTTCGTCTTGTTCTCAGTCTCGTTCCCGCTCCTCCCTGTGTTCCCTGGACTGCTTTCACGGTATCGACCTTCGCCTGCCCCCCTGACTACGCCTTGCCTGCCCCTGATACCCCTGAAGCCCGGAACGAACTCTGCCTGTCCCCGACCATTCTTTGGATCCCTGCATTGCCCTGATTACTCCTGCCTGACCATTGCCGGTTTTCAAAATAAAAGAAGTTTTTGCATTTCTTGGTCCGCGCCTGGTTTTCCGACACCGTTCCTGACAGAACAATCTGGCCACGATGGAACCAGCGGACCAACCCGAACCTGCCGACGTTGCCCGTTACCACGGGATACGCCTGGGACATCACGAGACGGAGCTGCGGACATTGCAGCAGACCGTCCAAGCTTTGGCGGAGCAGCTTTCCACCATGGCCCAAGTCACCCAGGAGTCTGCAGCGGCTGCCCGTTCTGCACAGACTGCAGCGACCCAAGTCCAGACGCAAGCTGGGTATCTGAGGGGGTTCGAACCTCAATTACCTCCTCCAGAACGCTACCTGGGCGACCCCAACTCCTGTCGTGCTTTCCTCAGTCAGTGCTCCCTGGTGTTCGAACTACAGCCCTCCTCGTTTCCCACAGAAAGAGCAAAGGTAGCTTACGTTATCACGCTCCTTGGGGGAAAAGCTCGACTGTGGGGGACCTCCCTCTGGGAGAATGGACATCCTGCTCTCACGACTTTCTCATCCTTTGTGGAGGAGATGAGAAGGGTTTTCGACCGGTCCTCGGTCGGACGGGCGGCTGCCTGTCAACTGCTTCATCTTCGCCAGGGAGAACAATCAGTCTCCGACTACTCCATCGAGTTCCGGACCCTGGCTGCCTAGCAGGATGGAATGCTATGGCCACCTACGACACCTTCATGCACAGTCTCTCCGAGAGGGTTCTGGATGAACTGACCGTGTGCGACCTACCTCTGGACCTGGACAGACTCGTGGACCTGGCCATCCGCATCGACACGCGTCTGCAGGAGAGGGGAAAAAGGCGTCGCGAATTCCCTGCTCCCCCTTGCTTCCGGCCTGTGACACGATCCAACTCCCCTGCTCAACCCACTGTGATCACGGAGCCCATGCAGTTGAATCGGGCCCCTCTATCCGAGGCCGAACGCCAACGCCGCCGGGAGGGAGGACTATGCCTTTACTGCGGAGGCAGGGGACATTTCCGGTCGCCATGCCCGGTAAAGAGACAACGCCCGTCAGTGAAGAGGGAGGTTCTGACGGGTGGCTCGCAAGTATCAACTTTCCGACCCCAACGTCCCATGCTCCACGTCGTCCTCTCCTGGCAAGGAGAGCAGTTTCCAGTGCAGGCCCTGATTGACTCGGGGGCCGACGCTAATCTCATCTGCCCTACCCTGGTTCGTCGCATGGGCGTTCCGGTGTCCCGTCTAGCGACGCCTCTCCAAACCAGGACCCTGACAGGTACACCTTTAGCACTGATTGAGGAGATCACCCAGCCTCTCGAGCTGCTTGTTTCCGGAAATCACAGGGAGAGATTGGCCCTCTATCTTATGGAGTCTCCCCACGCTCCAGTGGTGCTTGGCGGACCCTGGCTGGCGACCCACAATCCCAGTATTGACTGGACTACTGGACACATCCGGGAATGGAGCCCTTTCTGTCAAAGATCTTGCCTACGTTCTGCAGCTACCCCTGGAGACTCTACGCCCATGGCTAGAGAGAAACCAGTTGACCTGTCACTCGTGCCCTCTGAATACCACAACCTCGGCCAGGCTTTCAGCAAGTCCCGTGCCTGCACCTTACCACCTCATCGCGCCTACGACTGCCCCATCGACCTGTTTCCGGGTTCAACTCCTTCTAGAGGCCACCTATATTCATTGTCTGTCCCTGAGAACAAAGCCATGGAGGAGTACATCGCCACCTCGTTATCGTCAGGGATCATCCGCCCTTCTTCATCCCCTGCTGGCGCCGGTTTCTTTTTTGTAAAGAAGGATGGTACACTGCGTCCTTGTATTGATTACCGGAGCCTCAATTCCATAACCGTAAAGAACCGCTACCCACTTCCATTAATGTCTTCGGCTTTCGACAACCTCCAGGAGGGACAATTCTTCACCAAATTGGATCTCCGCAACGCTTACCACCTGGTCCGGATTCGGGAGGGAGACGAATGGAAGACTGCGTTCAACACCCACACCGGCCATTATGAATACCTGGCCATGCCATTCGGACTCACCAACGCTCCTGCCGTCTTCCAGGGTTTAGTTAATGACGTACTCTGGGACATGCTGTCCCGCTTTGTTTGTCTATCTGGATGACATTCAGATTTTTTCCAAAACATTTGAGGAACATGTACAGCATGTACGCCGGGTTATTCAGAGACTGTTGGAGAACCAACTGTTTATTAAGGCCAAGAAATGTGACTTTCATAAAGACTCTGTCCAGTTTCTAGGCTTCATAATATCCCGTGGCCACCTGGAGATGGATTCCGCCAAGGTGCAGGCGGTGCAAGAATGGCCTGTACCTTCTGATCGCAAACAGCTCCAACGCTTCCTTGGGTTTGCAAATTTTTACAGACGTTTTGTCCGGAATTACAGCACGGTCGCCGCACCGTTAATAGCACTAACCTCCGTCAAGATCTGTTTCAGATGGAATCCTGATGCCCAGACGGCCTTCGAGAAACTGAAGTCTCTGTTCACGTCAGCCCCAGTCCTCGCACTCCCAGATTCCACACGTCAGTTCATGGTGGAGGTGGATGCCTCCGACTCAGGGACAGGGGCTATCCTTTCACAAAGAGCCTCTGATAACAAGGTACACCCATGCGCTTTCTTTTCTCACCGCCTTTCCGCTACGGAGAGGAACTATAGCATTGGGGACCGAGAACCTTTAGCCATCAAATTGGCGTTTGAGGAGTGGAGACACTGACTAGAGGGGGCTGTGGTGCCATTTCTTGGATCCCTGCATTGCCCTGATTACTCCTGCCTGACCATTGCCTGTTTTCAAAATAAAAGAAGTTTTTGCATTTCTTGGTCCGCGCCTGGTTTTCCGACACCGTTCCTGACAATCTGGTATTTTTCCAGTGATTATGGATTGCATTAAAATATCTGTCAATGGTTTATATATAATTGCACTTATATAATATACGTTCTTTGAGTACTCTGGGATATATGCCATCAGGGCCTGCTGCCTTGCCTGTCTTAACTTTTTGTAGTTTTTGTACTACTTCTACGTCCCTTATCTCAAAGCCCTCAAAACATTCTGTACCTTGGATATACATTTAGGCATATTTATAACCTCTTCTCTAGTAAAGCTCTCAAAAAGTAACTGTTTAGTGTGTTAGCAATATCCTTGTTATTATAAACCAAAGTTCCTTCCTTATTCTTAATGCGCTTAACCTCATCATTAACTGTCCTTTTTCTACTACAATATTGAAAAAAAAACTTCTTAGGATTACTTTTTGCATCTTGGGAAATGTTCATTTCAAACTGCCTTTTAGCTGATTTTATTTCCTTTTTAGCCCGCATATTACAATAATCTAAATTGTTTCTCTCAGAGTTTTCTGTTTTATATACTCTAATATGGTGTCATGTTTATTTTTGTGGTAACTACATGCTTTACTACATGAGATATTATTAATTTATTTAAATTATTAACAAACTATTACCCATGCTGTTCAGTTCACCCTGAAAGGCCATGTCCACACTAATGTGGATACATTTTAAAATGCATCTTTTTTCAATAAATAAAAAATACACGACAACGACATCCTTTCTTATTTTGTCGTTTATTTTCAACCATTAGATTTATAGTTCTGTTAAAGAGGTAGTGTTCTTTTTGAACTTGAATGATGACAAAGTCAAGTCCACAAATACAGAACGTTGGGGGGAAAAAGACTCAAGACAAGACCTTCTAATATTCACGTTTTTCAATATATTTTTCCTGGGACAGCTGTTGTTTAACAAGAATAACATGTTAATTAGAATTAAACTGGTGAAATGTTAACATCTGTCGTTATGTTGTAATGGATTTTCACTCAATTAATTTTCACAAAAAAGTTTGTTCATATTGTACTCATTGCAAACATGAATGACCTTAAACTTCAGTCCACAAATGAACACTGGTATGATAAACAAGTATAAGAACACCTTTTGCATTTATAGTTTGTCAATATATTTTCAATGCTGCGTAACCACAAAGGTAACAGCATGAATCTATAGACAACTCGTCCGATTTTAGCTTTTTCAGTAATACTCATGTAATATAGACCTGCAAAGTTGTGCAAGTACTGTTCTACTATCTAATTATATTGCTTTATTGGAGTTAAAAATAGCTTTGTGTAATGTACAAGCAGCATTCCTACATAAAACAAAGCGCTTTGCTTTTGTCATCAGATTTTCTGTTTGTCTCGTGATTTGAATATTTTGATAATCTTAAATTACTTAAGAATCTTAACTAAATTACCATAACACTGCTTCTTGGCGCTTGTAAACAAAGTTTAGAAAGTTTACAATTAAAGAAATGTAAGGATTTTTGCCGTTTCAGAGTGGACGGCCAACTTTTCGAAAACGTTGTGAAAATGCTAGTGTGGACGTTTAAGGAATCTATATGCCCATATATTTTTATTAATTTACATAATAATGGCCTAAGTGTGCATCTTTTCAAGAGATAGATTTGCTGATTTAGTCTTTGGTGAAATTTTAAATTCTTAACCTTCTACTGCATGAATTATTAAAAAATAATGGGAAAAAATGTTTGTGTTTTTTCTCACTTAAAATGACTTAATTAAGAGAAAACAAGAAAAAAATATCAAATTTTTGTTTTCGGGGCGTGGGGGTGTACTTAGGGGTTTGTTGTAAAATCGTATTTTTCTTAGATTACTCTACCTTTTTACACTAAAACTAAAAAACGTAGTAAATCAGCCACTAAATCAGCCACTTAAATCTTTTATCACCCCTAAACACAAATTAGTTGATCTATATCAATTAAATTTCATTACTTTACTTTGAAGTGATTCATCCACATTCAAACTGATGATCAAGCAGAAAAGAAAAACACATTTAAAAAATAAAAACCAAGCTTTATTCATATAAAGCTAACTGATATGCCTTTCTTTGTCAGATTGAATAAAAACACGATCAATCTTAAAAATGAAAACATGGAAACAGGACAAGTGTACATTTGAATTAAATGGTCAAATTGCTGCTCCAATCCATTGCTCTTCCGGTATCTCCTGACAAGTTGCCTGTTGAACCTCAGGACTTATGAAATTCCGGGAAGCAGTTCCTCTCTATAGTGATGCAAAGGTAGATTCCACACTTTGTACACTTCATCCTTACAATGCCCTTACAGCCAGGGTATTTGCATCTCCCCTTGACTGCTGTCATCATGGGCCAGTGGTCGATGTTGTCTTGTCGCACTGGGTCTGGGGGGATGGGGCTCACAGGTCCCCGTCGTCTTTTCTCTTCCACAGCTGACCTGACAGACTGTGACGGACTTCCCTTCCTCTTGCTGCTGGTGGACTTGTTTTCCATGGTCAGGCAGGATGCAATGTTGAATTTAAAGTCCAGTAGACTGAGCTGCACCTGTGAGAGTTTAGAATTGATTTAAAAAAAGGTTGTTTATTGACACTTTTAATTAATTAATCTATAAGTCTTATTTGATATTGTTGTCTATTGTTAGATATATTATTAGATTTTTTTATTATTATTTTTACCTTGTCTGGGATCCCTGTTTCCCTGCAGTCTCTCAGTACAGAAGCCACCCCTCCACCACTGTGAGATCCAACATGTGGAATATAATACGATGGTACCATTTCCTGGACCGGATCTTGGTGCGGTAGACTGTGATTAGTGAATCCAGGAGATCCACTCCTCCCATGCTTTTATTGTACATATTGACAATGTTGGGGCATTGCACCTGAACAACCTCTTTCTGCTTTTTGTCCCACCTCTGAACTTGGGTGATGGGGTTGGCTCCAATGAAGGTGCTCAGTAATGTCACTGGCCGGTTGTCAAACCACTTCACTGCCTTGAGGGTCACACCTTGATGTGTGGTCTGTTTTTCCTCATAGGTCCCTCATGCTTTTTTTCATGATCTTGTCGGGCATGAAGGTGCAGCCAGCTAGACGGATCTGTCTTACCGTACCCACACTGTGGCCTTCTCCAGGACAACTTGAAGATCCACACTTGTGAACCAGTTGTCATAAAATATCTTGTGGGACTGGTTTACCGGGATGATGGAGGCCAGCTTCAGCACGATGTTACCACTTGCTCCGATATCTGGACTCCCATCTACTGTCAATATACTTTATTTGTTATGAAAGAAGGAAGAATAGTAAAAACATATAAACCAACTCTCCAAGGCAAGACAGGAAAAAATAAGGCAGGAATGGAGGGACAATAAAAATAAAAAAAACTTAATGAACTTAACACCTGATGTGGTGGGATGGTCTCTGAGTGCCCTCATGGCTGCGTGCTCCCTGTGCCACTCACCTAATTAGTTATGCTGCCCTAGATTACTTCTGCTGGTGCAAAAGTGTTATCACTACTCTTTCCCCTGATCCGGTGTGATATTTATCATAGTCATAATTGCACCTTTCCTCTTTTCTCCCGGCTTCGTGGCACCTGCCCGGAGCTCACCTGCCCCAGAGTCAACCCCCCAACCCCTGCCATGTGTTAGCCGGATGCCGCTGGCCCAGACCCTAGCTGCTGGTTCCATCCCCCGCCCTGCCCTGGTATCTGGAGTGATGAGGTCCACCCCACCCCTACACTTATAATGCCCTTCCGGTGGTCTGTTAAGCCTCATGAGCCTCAAGGACTATTTGTTTTGTTTTTCTCTGTATCCCACCATTTTCCAGGAGTTCATCTCGACCGCCTTTTAAGGGGTCAGGGAATAATTTTCCAGTCTCCCATATTGGCTCCAATGGTTTTCTGGTTTTTTGATTCCCTCTGGAATATGCCAATTGTGAAGCGTTGTGTGACAACCTGTTTGTAAATGGCGCAATACAAAAATAAAGATTGATTGATTGAACACCTAAATCCATTAATATAACAAACGATCCATCTGATCCTCCAGCAGAGAGAGAGAGAGAGAGAGAGAAGAGAGTGAAAGAAAGAGAATCAAACCTTGTTGATCATGCAAGATAAGGAGCAAGTACAAGCATCCTCAACTCCAGAAAGAAAGTGGAAAAAGTAACAAACACTGCAAAATATTGCAACAAGAGAAGGCATATTTAAGGAGGGAAATGCTGAAATTGAATTATATCCATCCATCCATCCATCCATTGTCTAAGCCGCTTATTCCTGGTCAGGGTCGCGGGGGGGGTGCTGGAGCCTATCCCAGCATGCGTTCCGGGCGAGAGGCAGGAATACACCCTGGACAGGTCGCCAATCCATCACAGGGCACACACACCATTCACTCACACACTCATACCTACGGGCAATTTAGACTCTCCAATTAGCCTAACGTGCATGTCTTTGGACTGTGGGAGGAAACCGGAGTACCCGGAGGAAACCCACGCGGACACGGGGAGAACATGCAAACTCCGCACAGAAAGGCCCCCAGCCTGGATTCAAACCCGAGACCTTCTTGCTGTGAGGCGACAGTGCTATCCACTGCACCACCGTGCCGCCATTGAATTATATATATATATATATATAAAATAATAAATTGACCTGTCACTTGCTTTTTCACTTGAGTGTTCTCAAATGAAAAGCAAAATGGAACCAGAATAAAATGAATTCATACATTTTATTATTTCGTGAATTTCAATTAATATTGACCGTAGTGTCAGGTGGGGTAACAAATTACAATCAGATGGTGTAACTAGTAAAGTTACAGTTAAAAACCATTCATTTCCAAGGCTATTCAAAAAAAGGTCAAAAATACCATTGAAACTTCTCATATAATACATTTTGCTATTTTTTTCTTTCTTCGTATGAAAAATAAGTTGTTTGCTAATTAAAAGAAGTCACTGTTAGTAATAAATTACTTGCAAGGTCATAAATATATAGAGAATTTAAAAGAAGATTTATTGTGTAATATGGATTTTAGACTTCAATCACTATTATTTGTAAGTTTTCATTTGTGGGGTATGAAGGAAAAAAGTATATTTTGATATGTATGTATGGTTACACTACCTGACATCTTCTTTAAAAATGAAATAATGTAATCTTAGAAGCTATAAAACCAATATGAGCACATACACTATATGGCCAAAAGTCAGTGGACACCCCTACTAATTGTCGAGTTCAGGTGTTTCAGACACACCCATTGCCAACAGGTGCATAAAATCCAGCACATAGCCATGCAATCTCCACAGACAAACATTTATCATTCAGAATGGTTCATAAAGAGCTCAGTGACTTTAAACGTGGCACTGTCATAGGATGCCACCTTTGCCACAAGTCAGTTTGTGAAATTTCTTCTACTAAATTTCCTACTAAGGCCCCGGTCAACTGTAAGTGCTATTATTGTGAAGTGGAAGCGCCTAGGAGCAACAACAGCTCGGCCATGAAGTGGTAGACCACGCAAACTCACAGAGCGGGGCCGATGAGTGCTGAAGCGCATAGCGTGTAAAAATCGCCTATCATCTGCTGCATCACTCACTACAGAGTACCAAACTTCCTCTGGAAGCACCATCAGCACAAGAACTGTGCGTCGGGAGCTTCATGGAATGGGTTTCCATGGCCGAGCAGCTGCACACAAGCCTCACATCACCATGCGCAATGCCAAGCATCGGCTGGAGTGGTGTAAAGCACGCCGCAACTGGACTCTGGAGCAGTGGAAATGTGTTCTTTGGAGTGATGAATCACGCTTCACTATCTGGCAGTCTGATGGACGAATCTGGGTTTGGCGGATGCCAGGAGAACGCTACCTTCCGGAATGCATAGTGCCTACTGTAAAGTTTGGTGGAGGAGGGATAATGGTCTGGGGCTGTTTCTCAGGGTTTGGGATAGGCCCCTTAGTTACAGTGAAGGGTATTCTTAATGCTACAGGATACGAAGACATCTTAGCCAATTGGGCGGTTCCAACTTTGTGGCAACAGTTTGGGGAAGGCCCTTTGCTGTTCCAGCATTACTGTGCCCCTGTGCACAAAGCGAGGTCCATAAAGACATGATTAGACAAGTTTGGTGTGGAGGAACTCGATTGGCCTGCACAGAGCCCTGACCTCAACCCCATTGAACACCTTTGGGAGGAATTAGAATGCCGATTGCGAGCCAGGCCTTCTCGTCCAACATCAGTGCCTGACCTCACAGATGCTCTTTTGGCTGAATGGGCACAAATTCCCACAGACACACTCCAAAATCTCATGGAAAGCCTTCCCAGAAGAGTGGCAGCTGTCATAGCCGCAAAGGGGGGTCCAACTCCATATTAATGCCCATGGTTTTAGAATGGGATGTCCAACAAGCTCATATAGGTGTGATGGTCAGGTGTCCTTTTAAATCCATTTAGTTTCAATGTTTTTAGTTTTTTTTTCTGTTTTGAAAAACCGTATTCGTCATTGACCCAATTGTGTGGTATCCCAACCAAATGTACAGCAGAAAATGTTGCAAAAGAGATGATGGTCTCCTCTACATCTCCTAACAGAACAGCTTTTGACAAGAATATTACAAGCACCTTTGCATACCATCATAAGCTTTCCGGTGACAACTATGTAGAAGTACTCAAGAGCTGGATTCCATCGAATGGAATTCAGCAAATGTGCACCCTCCTTAACTAATATTGTGGTCTTTTTTTCCAGGTCTTTTGATGTTTTTCCACCGCCAAGCGACCCGTACCGAATATTCAACTGTTTCTGCTGAAGTTCTTAATCACATTACTGAATGAACACAGCTGTCCTACTGTTTCTTTCACCGTTTTTGAGAGGTTTTTTTGTAAGACATTGCATTTTGAAACGTATCCGAGATTGATGCTTGCTTGGGCTAGGACTGAGTCTGGGATGTGATTTTGGTAAATTTACATTTTACATTTTACATTTTAAGCATTTAGCAGACGCTCTTATCCAGAGCGACTTACAAGATGTGCATTAATACATGGTAGGAACAATCATAGTTAGCGCACGAGATCAGTGCAGGAATATAGCAATAGACATCATTGCAGGCATCTGCGTACCGTACCTGTAACACCGGGAAGGAAAAGGTTAGTGATTTTTGTTTTGTTTTTGTTTTTTGAGTATAGTGTTGAACAAGTAAACAGTGGTGAAGACAATTTAGCTAGATGGACAGAGTTCAGTGGTCTGAAGAGGTGGGTTTTGAGTCTCTTGCGGAAGATCGCAAGTGATTCCGCGGTCCTGACCGATTGCGGAAGGTCGTTCCACCAGCGAGGGATCAGGACAGAGAGGAGGCGAGACCGCAAGGTCCCGGAGGGAAGGGACAGTCAGTTTACCAGAGGAGGTGGAGCGGAGGGGTCTGGGAGGTGTGTAGGGAGTGATGAGTGACTGGAGGTATGGGGGAGCAGTACCTCTGGCCGCTTGAAAAGCAAGCACCAGTGACTTGAATCTGATGCGTGCTGCGATGGGGAGCCAGTGCAGAGAGGAGAGTAGAGGGGTGACGTGGGTTAACTTTGGCTGGTTGAACACCAGGCGAGCGGCAGCGTTCTGGACTAGTTGCAGTGGCTTGTGGGCACAGGCCGGAAGGCCTGCCAGCAAGGAATTGCAGTGCCTTCAAACCAGCATCAATTCTTATAGGTACACTTGCACAAAGTCAGGGATTTTGTAGGATTATAGTCAGGTGTATGATTAACCAATTATACCAAACAGGTGCTAATGATCATCCATTTCATATGTAGGTTGAAACACAGTCATTAACTGAAACAGAAACAGCTGTGTAGGAGGCTTAAAACTGGGTAAGGAACAGCCAAACTCTGCTACTAAGGTGAGGTTGTGGAAGACAGTTTCATGTCACAGGTCATACACCATGGCAAGACTGAGTACAGCAACAAGACACAAGGTAGTTATATTGCATCAGCAAGGTCTCTCCCAGGCAAAGATTTCTTCTGTTCGCTCACTTTGCCTTTTGTAAATTGATAAAAATAAACAATTAAAATGGATATTTTTGAAAGCTTACTTTACAGCATTTCTCCGCACCTGCCGAAAACTTTTGCACAGTACTGTATATATATATATATCATATTTTATATATTTTTAATCCCTCTGTCTGGGCCCCCCTGTGGCAATTAGACACTAGGCACTTGCCTAGTTTGCCTAGATCTGACCCTGCCAACAGTGGAGGCATTTTTGTTTTAAGTCTGTTCACTTAGAACAGTCTTGGATACCTATCGTACAGCCGACAACACCTTTTGGACATCGGTTTGAACAACCCCAACATTTTTATCGGCGATCTCCAACTTCCTGAGATCGCCAAAACAGCGGACATCACCGACCCGGCTCTGCCGGCCGGAAGTGCACGTCGGCGGTGTTGGGACCGTAAACAAAGGAGAGGGAAGCGAGGAGGACTGAAGGCTTCTTTCCCTCAGCTGTCACCTTGTTGAACTCTGCACCAAGGCGATAGCAGCCCCCCACCCCACATGAACTACCTACCACTGCCATACTTCAATAATCTGAGGGCTTGTGCTATCAACATAAGCAAGAAAATATTTCCCGGCAACCTGCTGCTATAGTTTTCTGTAATTCAGTAAACCAGAGCATGATATAAAATCGCTGGTGTATACAGTCATTTGAAAATCAGCTTTTCCATCTAGCTGCCAGGATACAAGGCTGAAAACGTGTTGAAATGTCTGATTTCATGTCGTTTGGCATGCTTGTGTAAACCACCCGACACCAGGGATTTAAAGCAGCAAACCTTCATAGAGATGTCATTGATGTCAGCATTCAATTCAGTATTCATATCAGCATTCAACAGCTAAATTCAACCAAGCTACCAAAACTCATTGTGGCCTTAAATCACTGACCTACTGTATTTAACGTGTATGTGTTCTTGTAGTAAGCAGTAAAAATGTGATTGCTTGGATTGTGACACACTAGTATATACTGTCCTCACACACATTAGCGTGGGACAAAGACCTCCAAAATCTTCACAAAGAAATAGTAATTAAGTGATCGTCTACTAAACGCGAGCCAAATTGTTGACAGTTGTAGACACCCGAATATTTTTTAGAATCATTTAAATCAATGAGGTCAACGTAGTCACACCAATGAGACCAGTAAGATAACTGCCAAGTGAGTGGACTTCTCATGTAGCTAGCTACAATATACTAATCCCAAGACCGAACAGTATTTCAGATACTCAGTCACTGCACTGGTTGATTTTTTTAACAAATAAACAACTGGTCACGTTACGCATAGCTAGCTTGCTAACCAGCTAATGTCAATGAAGGTAGATTCATTATATCATGTGGGTGATGTCATCGGGTAATGTCACCAGAATTTTGGACTGTAGTTGCTATGCCAACATGACGATCGCCTGCTTAGATGGCTAGTGAAATACTTGCTAGTAAAATAAAAATCGTGTCATCAGAGACAGATCCATATATTATATTCGTAGCTAGGCAGCTATATCATTCATATATTATGTTCCTTAGCTAGCCAGCTAGCTAGTTTTACAGCTGAGCAAGCAATGGTTATTCGTAGCTAGCCACCTAGCTGTAATGTAATCACTTCAATGCATATTATTATGTTCGTAGCTAGCCAGCTAGCTAGTTTTACAGCTGAGCAAGCAATGGTTATTCGTAGCTAGCCACCTAGCTGTAATGTAATCACTTCAATGCATATTATTATCTTCCGGGTTTTCTCACTCAGGAATGTGAGCTCGTCATGTTGGCATAGCAACTACAGTCCAAAATTCCGGTGACATCACCCAATGACATCACCCGGACACATCTTGGCAAACGGACACATCCTGGCATGACAGCGACAGCAGATTAAAAACCACCGTTCCATTTTAGTTGGATGATACAGTGATCATTCGGTGGTGTCTAATGTGTAGCTACCCCTCGAGCTAGCCAGCGAGAATCACAAATTAAACTTTAGCTTAGCAAGTCAGTAAAATGGTATTGTACCAAGAGAAAAGGCACTAAAGCTACCTAGCGACTATGCCTCTGCGGTCCAGCCTCGTTGTCTATGCTGGATGAGCAGCACATGATGCAGTAGTTTCCAAAAACAAGTTGATAATACAGAAACAAAGGCAGAGTTTACAGTGTATACTCACAGCAAAAAGCTAATTTCTCTTTGTGAAAGAAGCTATCCAAAAACACTAGCACGTGAGCAAGCCTAACTCTGTTTGTCCTATGTACTAAGGACTGTTATTTTCTTGCAATCGACAAAACAATAAAAGACACAATCAGCACCTCTCCTTTTCTAAAATCGAATGCCAAACTTTTTCCTCTCTAAAGTCCGTGTTCAGTTCTTGCGAGGACACAGAGCGTGGCTAGTGCGTGCTGACATGGTGCGCCAGTCCTCTTGACCAGTTGATCACTGAGAAACATAAAAAATAATGTATTGTCCATATGCTGAATAATTGTAATACTGTCTATATCTGCATATTCACGGTGTTTGTGTACTTCCCACCAGTGACAGAATAATAAATGGAGTGTAATAAATGCATATTTAAATAATACCTCAATGTTTTTCATACACATGTTCATACAATTTATTCATGCATTCTTATAAATAGCTTGGGGAAAATGTTTGGTACTTATGCACAATAAAAATTAAGAAAAACTCTGGCCCCCATTAAAAAGTTTTTGAAGAACCCTGTTGGATACTATCACTAACTATGGCAGTTGCTAGTATGGGACGTGATCTTCATATCCCAAGCGATATTTAAACACACTTCATTGCTGACTTTTTAAATAGTTTGTCTTTATGCCATAATTATTTGTCAGAATAGTTTCGAAATGATAATATATGTGAATTATATGTTAACATGTTTAACTGCCTGGTCAATCCTATCTATTTACTGCACATATTTCGTTTGGATTATCACATACATGCTGAATTGACATATTCGAGCAAACGCGCGAAAGGTCTATCACACCTCTAGATGGCGACATTGAAATATCTGCACAGCTTACTTTACACTGCGTTGTTAGTCCTCATTGTACCGATTTTGTTGACTTTAGGTATGAACATGTTGCACGACGGTGACATTTGCTGGATTAACATCATGGTATGCTAGTAAATTTTAGCTATATAGTTTATGTTCAACATATAGCTAATTTGTAATGCATAGCTAGCTGTTTCAATTATGCGCAATGTCACCTCAACGGTTCTATTTGTAATAGAGGTTTCTCGCTGATATTGTGACATTCAGTCGTACGACTCGTCTATTTGTAATTTAGCATTAGGTAACGTTAGCTAGCCGGAACCAGAGACAGACAGTGCAGGTTACCGAAAGATGGCAGGACATTGCAGGTATTTGCTGACCTCACCCATATTGAGGAATTTTGCCGCAAGACATATTAATTCGAGGAACATCTGGGAATGTAACAGGACAGCCACAGTTCTGTCGATTTTGGGAGACACATGTGGACGTCCACAAGCACAGCGCCATCACTACTACCACCACCACCACTGGACAGCTGCACATCTTCAACCCCTTAAGGTTTTTTCTTTCGGGAAGTTTTCGCTTCAACAAAAACTGTCTACTGGGGTAAGTAAAGACGTTACCCTCTTGATTAACATATTAACACAACGGGACTGCTAGATGACAACGTGTATCTAGCTTGTTGGCCTAATGCCTTATTTCTGGCATCAGGCAGGGATTCCTTTGAAAGAAGACGACTATCCACCTTTACCCGACTATAATGCAAACCACGAATCCGAGAGTAAAGAGGTTTTCATCATCCGCCTTAAAGGACTTCCCTGGTCATGCACACCTGCAGAGCTCATGGATTTTTTCTCCGGTTAGTTCCTAATAATGGTTGTATTTCTGTGGATGTGGGGAATAAGCACTATTTACAAAAATAATCAGTATATCTGTATAACTACCTCACTGCTGTACTTACTATCCATATATTATTTAGGCTAAGTTTAACAGTTAATTAACCTACACTCAGTGGCCACTTTACTAGGGACACCTTTATAGTACTGGGTAGGACCCCTATTTGCCCCCAGAACAGCCTGAATTCGGTGTGGCATGGATTCAACAAGGTGCTGGAAACATTCCTCAGAGACTCTGGTATCATGCAATTGATGCAGATTTGCAAATCTCCTGTTCCACCACATCCCAAAGGTGCTCTGTTAGACTGAGTTCTGGTGACTGTGGAGGCCATTGGAGTACACTTAACTCATTGTCATGTTCATGGAACCAGCTTGAGATGTCATGTGCTTTGTGCATTTGTGCACATGGTGCATTATCCTGCTGGAAGTAGCCATTAGAAGATGGGTAGACTGTGGCCATAAAGGGATGCACATGCTGAGCCTGTGCTCACTGTAGCCTCACTTCCCTGTTCTTCGCTGACAGGAGTGGAACCTGATGTGGTCTTCTGCTGCTATAGCGCATCCACTTACAGGTTTGACGTGTTGTGCGTTCAGAGATGCTCTTCTGCATACCACTGTTGTAACGCGTGGTTATTTGAGTTACTGTCACCTTACTGTCAGCTTGAACCAGTCTGGCCATTCTCCTCTGACCTCTCTCATTAACCTCTTGACCATGTCTGCATGCTTTTATGCATTGAGATGCTGCCACATGATTGGCTGATTAGATAATTGTATTAACGAGAAGGTGTACAGGGGTACCTAATAAAGTGGCCACTGAGTGTAATGATTGTTTTACGTTATACAAGAGCGTGTAAAAATATTCTAAATGGGAACTTGCGTGTGTTTTGTTCTGTTAAATTTCGTTAAACAATGCTTTCGGCTTGAAGATTGCAGAATTCATGATGGGGTAAATGGAATTCACCTGACTCTGAACAGAAGTGGGAAACCGAACGGACAAGCCTTTATTGAGCTGGAACACGAAGAGGACGTCCCCAAAGCTTTAGAGAGACACAGACAGTACCTGGGACCCCGCTATGTAGAAGGTTTGTCCCATGACAAGCTGGGGGAAGGAACCATCACAACCTCTTTTGGCTACCTACATTTTGTTACATACAGTGTATATAGGTTGTATTTGCCACATTTATAATGAATGTGGTATCCTGCTTTTTTGGTGAACAAGCTGACCCAGGCTCTCCTAAATTATTATTGAAATTCATCATTAAGTGATATTGGCTGTAAGCCATGTCTTATTTGTATGATTGACCAACGTCCCCCTCCAAACCCAACAAAACAGCTCTTTATGAAATATCTGAACTGTTTTGTTATGTCATAGCAACAGGAAAAGATGGATTAGTCTCACTCCTGCTCTTTGTTTCATCCAGTATATGAAGTGACAAACAGCGAAGCTGAGACCCTCCTGAAGAAGTCTGCCCTGCTCCCACCCCCGGACGGAGTGGTCAAACTCAGAGGCCTTCCTTATAGTTGCACAGAGAAGGACGTCATTCAGTTTTTTCCAGGTCAGGCTTCCTGAATAGCTATCTGTATTGCTATTGTACTCCTACCATATGCATTTGAGCTAATGAAGGAATGGGATCTTGTTGCTTGCAGATCTGGAGATCATTGCAGGTGGGGTGACCCTGGTCAGGAACCACAGGGGCAGAAGCTCAGGGAATGCCTACGTGGAGTTTGTGTCACAGGAAATGGCAGATAAGGCATTACTGAAGGACAGGGAGGTAATGGGCAACAGGTAAGGAATCTATGATTGCAGTGGTTTTGCTGGGTGGATTGCAGGCTCTTTTAACTAATTTAGTGAATGCTATTTTAAAAGAAAAAAGATGTCAGACTACCAGTGCTTAACATGGAGTTCCCTCTCTGCATTATTGAACCTAAAGACTTCCAGTGAAGACACCTGCTTATCTGCTTATTCATTTTCAGTAAGATACTTGGATCCTGATTTCTAATAGATATGTGTGGAGTCTTCAATTCAAAATTAAATCTAGGGACGAGCATGAGTACTCTAGTTAATAAGGATGTTACTATTCATTAAGGGTTGGGGGGAAAAAAGAAAGAAAGAAGTGAAATGCTAAATAAACGCACTGGAACGACTTTCTAAACTAACGTGCACAAACGCATACAAACTTCAATCCAACCATTAGCCACACCGGCCTCCGGCGCCAGTTGTTCTTGTCCACCACCTAATTTATGTTAGGAAAAAAAAAAAAAAAAAAAAAAAAGAAGAAAGATGAACACTAGCTAGCTATGGAACCTAAAACCAAATAACTGAACATTGAACACAAAAGATACTTTTGACAGATGTACAAAACATTGGAGAGGCGTTTTCAAGATGCTCATTTGTACTGATGCCGAGATGGAATCTTTCCTATTTGACAGGTGAGCAAGGCTGGTTAGTGTTTGCTAGGATAGCTATCACCTGTAACAAGCCTACTACGACACACTGATGAGCACACTTGCCACAGCTGTTCAGGTCTAGCTATAGTAGATTGTATATAGTCAGGTCCATAAGTATTTGGACAGTGGCACAATTTTCTGCATTTTGGCTCTGTACACCAGCACAATGGATTTGAAATTAAACAACCAAGATGTGCTTTCAGTTTTAATTTAAGGGTTTTGTCAAAAATATTGTATGAACCGTGTAGGAATTACAACCGTTTGTATACATAGCCCCCCCAATTTTAGGGGTCAAGAGTAATTGGACAAACTAACAATCATAAATTAAATTGTCATTTTTAATACTTGGCTGCAAATCCTTTGCAGTCAATGACTGCCTGAAGTCTGGAACCCATAGACATCACCAGACGCTGGGTTTCTTCCCTGGTGATGCTCCGCCAGGCCTTTACTGCCGCTGTCTTCAGTTCCTGCTTGTTCTTGGGGCATTTTGCCTTCAGTTTTGCATGCTCAATTGGATTCAGGTCAGGTGATTGACTTGGCCATTGCAGAAGATTCCACTTCTTTGCCTTAAAAAAGTATTGGGTTGCTTTCGCAGGATGCTTTGGGTCATTGTCAATCTGCACTGTGAAGTGCCATCCAATGAGTTTTTAAGCATTTGGCTGAATCTGAGCAGATAATATAGCCCTATACACTTCAGAATGAATCCTGCTGCTTTTGTCAGCAGTCACATCATCAATAAATACAAGTGAACCATGCCCACGCCATAACACTACCTCAACCATGCTTCACAGATGGGGTGGTATAATATTAGATATTTTCATGTTCGATTTTATTGGTTGCAAAATTGTCGATAGTGAAATAATTTGAAATGCCCATGCCTAACAAAAATGCATTGCAGGCCTTTGTGCCAATGAGTATTTCCTATTATGAAGAATGCCATACCTGAAATGTCTAGTCTAGAAGCCAGAGTTTATTGAGAGAGATTGATGGTCTGTGGCAACATGCTTGTGTTCAGGTACATCGAGGTGTTCTCCAGCAGGAAAAGTGAGGTCCATTCACAGTATGGCCAGAGGGGTGCAGAGTCTCCAATCAGCAATAGGAGTGTGCATGCTGGTCAGCCACATCCTCAACCTGAAAACGGTGAGATCGCTTCTTTTATTTTTTATTTTGAAACATTTGTGAGTGTATCTATGATCTCATCAAAAATGATTTTGATGTGAATGGCAATGCTTACTGTAGCTAACTAGAACACATTTGAACACTTTTTTTAATCCCTTAAGGAAAGCTTGGAAGGCAAAATGAGACTTGGGGCTTCTTCTCTGTGGAGTATTATTAGTACAATTATACTAATATAATATACTGCACAATTATAACCTGAAAACAATTAGAACTTGGAATGCAATGTGTTTTCTTGAAAAAAATAACATTTTGAAATGAACCCCAGGGGTAATGCTTATTAGTTTAATGTCCCAAGAAAGTATCTAGTAAATTACACTTAACCAGACTGACTCATGAATGATTGGTGCATCCAACCAAACACTTTTTGAAGGATTGATTTTCTCATGTAACAACCCAAGGTGCCTCTTAACTGTTAATGCATTACTACTGCTATTGTTACACACACACACACACACACACACACACACACACACACACACACACACACAAAAGAGCGAGTCTATATGAACAGCACTAATTGTGTTGATTGTGAATGTTATTTCACAGGAAAGACTGCTGCAGTATCTATGTCAAATGTGGATTCTGGTGTACTCACACACTGCGTACACATGAGGGGGCTCCCATTTCAAGCATCTGGAAGAGACATTGTAAATGTGAGACAACAAATAATTTACATTGATATTTTAAAATGTATGTCATTTATTCCAAAAACGAATGTATCATGCAGGGGGAATTGATTATAATTAAGGCAACTGGATACTGTAGCCTGTAAATGAGTTGAAATTCACCATGTCTCTGATGTTCTAGTTGAACATATAACAAGGGTTATAAGCTGTGATTAATTTGAAAAGCAAGCCCAACAATATTTAAAGTTTGTTGGTAATATTAGGAAATATTGTGAATGACAGGAAAGCATGGATGTTTTAATGAGGCCAAACAGTATTTGATTTTCTGCAATTGTCAGTTGCTTTCTTAACACTATAATAGTTAATATATTTCATTTCTGATTTCTCTGATAATAATATGCAAAAATGCAAAGGAATACTTCCAAATTAAATGGGTAACTGACAGTAGCCAAGAGTGCCACAATTGCACATAATTCATAGATGATTCATAAACCGCAATAGGATGAATAAGGATTGCTAAACAACTGGCTCCTTGAGGAGGATTTATCATCATCTTGCTGCTGGAGGACTGAATTACAGGTTATAAAATCTAGTTGTTGGATCCACAGGGCCTCAAGTATAGCATGTAGCAAACTTGTTGCAATGCATGTGCATTTTATTTCAGTTCTTCTCTCCACTGAGGCCAGCTAAGATTCTCATTGAGTATGGTCCGGATGGGAGACTGACAGGAGAGGCTGATGTGTACTTCACCAACCATGATGATGCGGTGTCCGCCATGTCGAAAGATAAGGCGCACATGCGTAAGTTGAACCTTAATTTGGATCAAAACACATATGAAATACATGCATGTAATACAGTACAAGCTAGCACTTTCTCATCAACAGCCCTAGTAATGGGAACTTCTGGAATGGATCTCTGTACCAGATGCCATTCATTTTCAATGAGATGCAAACCTTCCTATATAAAATTGAAGAAAATAACAATTAAAATGTTTTGAAAATTGTTGGGAGTGGTTATTGATTTTTGTTTTGCCATGAGAAAACATTGTTATTAAGGAATTGGGTAATCAGAATAAAAAGTACACAATTTAACTAAAACCTCAGGTCCCACCAGTTGCTATGAAATGTAGTGCCCTTGTGGCTGTTTTAATTGAGTTGCAACTGATTCCTTAATAAAAAGGTGCATCAAAGAACAACCCTTAAGCATTTTTTAAAAACATATTAACTGTTTTCTTAAATTTGGTATAGAAAGGTTCTGGTCTCATTCAAAATTGATAGCTCTGGTTCGGAGATCTGTCCCGGGCTTCAGTTGCCACTTTCCTAGCGTATATGTGGGTGCATACTAAATCAAAATGACAAAAGTAGTTTATGGTTATTCAGTTGCTTGTTATTACAAGGAAGAAGTGTTCTGACATAAATGCAAAAAAAACATCACAATATCAAAATGGATTTAAAACTACGTTCAGGGGTCTCCCGTGTGGTCTAGTGGTTACAACGTTCGATGCTGGCCACTGCGACCGGGGTTCGATTCCACCGGCCGCACCAGTGTCGGCTCTGGCCGGGAGTGCCACCAGCGGGCGGCAATTGGTTGTCCGTCCCAGGGAGGGGGGAGGGAAGCCGACATGAGTTCGCTACGTACAGGAGTGGCTCTGGGGTACCGGAGTTACGGTCGACAGCTTGGCGAGTGCTGTCTCGCAGGAGACGATACTCTGCCCGTGTCACTGCCGGTCACAGGGCTACGGCAGCAAACTCAACACGAGGGGGGGGTTGACATTAA
The DNA here is from genome assembly GCA_029706075.1 of Aldrovandia affinis. Classification (NCBI taxonomy): domain Eukaryota; kingdom Metazoa; phylum Chordata; class Actinopteri; order Notacanthiformes; family Halosauridae; genus Aldrovandia; species Aldrovandia affinis. Next base: position 3,433,781 of record JAINUG010000093.1, on the reverse strand, counting down.
AAATTGAGGGTGTAATTGGCTACTAAATTGGGATAAAATGGGATACAATCGGCAACAACAAAAAAAACTACATTCAGCAATTTCTAACTTTCATTATAATGAGGTGCACCTTATTATAGTAACCTTGAGATGTACTGTTTGTGCTTTGAGTTTAATGTAAAAATATCAATTTTTGTTTCTCTCCATGTAGAAGAACGATACATTGAGTTGTTCCTGAATTCTCTATCAACAAAAAGCGAAGATGTGGAAGAGGAATATTGGTATGGTCAAACAGTTTACTCCTCAGTTTTCTAGTCATATTAGACCATTTGAATTAGATTGAACTTGGGGGCCTTGTGTAGTGTAACGGTCTAAGCATTCACTTGGGAATGCAAGTTGCTGGAGCCGTGGTTTGAAACCCGACTGCACCAAACCGGCCCTGGCCGGGAGCCCCAATCGGGGCCGGCAATTGGCTGTCCACCTCAGGGGGAGGGAGAGGGGAGAGTGAGCTGGCACGAGTGCGCCGAGAAACGTGAAGGGTGTCTCCAGAAAGTAAGGAAGTCTGTGTTCATGGCAGATGACTTGGCAGATGGCATACCTGTCATTTCAATATTGTTTTGCAATCTGAACCAAAATGTGGTTTCCTTGTAATTTAGCTACAATTTTATCTAAAATGTAAATACTTCGTTTGCCCTCTGCAGGTGAAAACATGAGACAGATGACCCCATCCAACTACTTCAGAGAACTCTTGTCTGCATCTGAATTATTTACTGACATTGGGCATAAGTGCATAATTAAATCATAGGGTGTCTGTTCTCAAAATAAACATTCCTGTTAAGGGATATTGTTGCGTTGTATTAATACCACTTATAATACATTGCCTACACATATTAATGAAATAATTGTCTTTTAAGGATGAGTATATATACTATACTGGAAGTGTGAGTTATTAAACATTGAAGCTGATTTAATTCCTACAGTCAAATTAGTTTAAAAGCAATTATCCACATTCTAATCAGTATTAAGTAACAATATAATCTGATATTGCAATATTGTTATCCAATACTGAATATAATGGAATAGTATAGCAAAATATTAGCTTGCAGCTTTGGAGACCAATTGACCATGCAGTTGCTGTTCTGTCAAAGCATGTCGGTAGCAAGAATTGAGTGGTAGCAGAAAAGGATGCTGCACTGCTTGGTGTAGATAAAGGTGATTAATGTGAAAATGTGTGGCAGATATTGCATTAGGCTTCTTGTACTGTAACATACTATGTATACCATGGCAAAATAATATACACTATGAACATTTGCTTCAGATCAGAAGCTCCATCATTTGGATACAGTGCAGTAAAAATTATTAGCTGCTAGATTCTAGGTCTTGGCCTGGCATTCACAGAACCCATTACTTATCCAATTTCAGCTCACCCAAAACTACTGCTCATATATAATATTTGGTCTTCAATTCACAGTTGATTTTGTAGTTGAGTCAAGAGGAAAAGGCATAGCCAGAACATCCAACCTGGCTTCAATCGAATTTAAAAACAAAAGTATATATAAGAGAGATGATTTATACTGAAGATTAATTCGGAGTACGTCTAACCTTAGGACAAGCACCCAAAGAAAAGAATGTCTAGTTTTTGAATGGGTTTGGAGTAAAACCACTTTGATGGTGCCACAGGGACTTACTCGTACAATTGTTTCTTGTTACCCAGAAACATACACTGATTTTCTCCATGTGTTGACTTGCTGAATAGCCGGTGATTGATTGGGCCGATTTAAAATCTTGAATTACTCAAGGATATTTGAGTACCTTCAGTTTGAATACTTAAAAAAACAGACTTGCTAGTACACACGAAAGAAATTACCAAATGCATATTATGTAGAACACAAATGTTTTCCAAAGCTCATGATCTTGTTGAAGTGATTATGCTCAGTCATTCTTCCTCTTTCAAATATGTCAAGGTCAACACCTGAACTCATGAACTTGAAAATGATCACACATCATGCATTTTAATAAAAGTTTATTGTTCAGCAATCATTTGTTAACAGGTTATAGCTACAATGCTATGAGTAAAAACTCATAGCATCAAATTGCGATAACTGGATCTTTGATATGACACACATTCCATGTTTTATCCAGAGCTAATAGCTGAAGAACACAGTCATTACTGAAAAAGATTAAACTGGAGAAGAAGCTCTGCTTTTTTCAACAAAACAGTAAAAAAAGTTCAAATTAGGTAAAATAGGTCTGCTTCAACTAGGTGTTTTAGCTCAATCCAGTTTCCAGTTCTTTTTGTAAGTTTTAGCAATTCAACAAAAGCAAGTACTCTAATGAACAGCTATCATTAAAAGACAAAGGCCTATGCACTCTTTCGGAAACACCATTTGTATTGGTATGGTCTTGAAATGGCTCAATAAAACTTGCTCCATAGATTCATGTGATAAAAGTCCAGGTACGGCTGTCTGCTGACCACACCATTAATGCTATAATAACATGTCTTAAGTTTCCCTAAATGTTTGAAAATATCTGAGAAAAATTTAAAGTATTACAATTTAAGTGTACCCCATTTACTATTTGATTAATATATTCATTATAGTTTGTGCTGCAAGAAATTAATTTGGCTTGCATGTGTGTCATTTTAATCCACTTGGTGGACACTTGCTCGCCATTCTTTCCATGATACGGTGATCAATGCAGATATGAACATATGCAACACTGATCATTAAAACCTTTCACGCAAAATAGCCCTCCCAAGGTTTCCCTTTCTACCAATAATTCCACAACCAAAGACCAGTCCTCATAATATGTGTAATTGATAGTTGTCCGGGTTAATAAACAAAAAAAAATCAAATAGTCACACGCCTCCCTCATCTGTGATCTTTCTCGATAAATTATGTTTATAGATGTGTCCTCAGGGTCCCTGGACGGTCAGGATGGACTAGAGGCATATTGCTGCAGCAGTTTTGAATGGCACACATTACAGACTTGAACAGGATTGATTGAAGAGGGCAAAGGCAACTCATTGGCTAGGCAGCTCTCACAGAAAACCTCTCTGCAGTTATTGCATAGTTTCTGTAACAAGAACACATTATGGTTAGATTAAACTGTTCTTATAATAATAATAATAATATATGCCATTTAGCAGACGCTTTTATCCAAAGCGACTTACAGTAATGAATGCATACATTTTTCAGTGGTCCCAGTGGGAAATGAACCCACAACCTAAGCGTTGCCAACACCATGCTCTACCTACTGAGCCACAGAGAACCACAGTAGTTATAGTAGTAATAATAAGTCATGTAATGGCCTGTTTAATCAAATAAAGCAGTGGTTCCCAACTTCGGTCCTGGGGACCCACTGTGTATGCTCACTTTTGTTACAGCTCTTGATCAATTAAGGTTGTTGAAAACGTGTTTAAGTTCTACCATTATTTTCTCCTTAAACTTATTGTAACACAATGCAGGTTTGACTCGTTGCCAATTGCTCTGTCATTGAACACTTCATTTTCCACAAATGGTTTAGTTTCAGTGACCAGATGTCCACACTTTCAACAATTAGGCCCCCACTGACTTCTCCTGCCAGTCTATAACGATGAGAGCATTCATTAATCTGACTGATTTAAAGTCCTACGGTGTAAATATGGGATATTTATTGTTTATGGCATACATAGCCATTTCTGGCATAATACAGCCTTAAGAGAGTAAATCATGCTTTAATAGAAATTAAATGTCTAATTAAGAACAATTAACAGCTGGTGCCTTGAAAAAGTATCTGGCCCCCAACACTTTTTTCACATTTCTTGTCTCAGATGCTGAATTTGAAATAAATTCAAATGGGATTTTGTCCTACTGATCTACAAAGCCTTTTGTATCAAGTCAACCTAAAAGAAAAAAATCCAGAATTTTCAACAATTTAGTAAAAAAGAATAACAGACATAATAACATAAATAAAGTATTCATCCCCTTTTATAATAGCTAGCCTAAATTTGCTCAGGTGAAATAAATTCTTGCTAAAAACGACACAATCATTTAATGGATTCCACCTGTGTAATGAATCACCTGGTTTAAATTAATCTGTGAGGATAAATGTCCCTCTCTCTGCAAGGTCCCACCATCTTGTCTGGTGGCCGCAAGAAAAGATTCAAAATGAAGACCAAAGAGAATTCTAAGCAAGTGAGGAATATTATTATAGAGAAGCACAGATCTGGGGAACTGTAAAAAAGAAATTCAAAGGCCTTGAACATCCCTCAGAGCACCGTGCAGTCCATTGTACTGAAGTGGAAAAAATATGAAACTACCACCGCACTGCCTAGATCCGGACGTCCCACCAAACTCAGTTGCGGGACTTCTTAGGGAAGCTATTTTGAGCCCAAATGTAACCCTGAATGAGTTGCAGAAGTCAGTGGCTGCGATTGGAGAAGATGTACATGGGTCAACAATCTCCAAGTCATTCCAAAAAAAGGGCTTCTATGGGAGAGTGGCAAGAAGGAAGCCGTTGCTGAAAATAAACCATATTCTGGCCCGCAAAGAATTTACAAAACATCACTTAAGAGATACTGCAGAAATGTGGCAAAAAGTATTGTTGTCTGATGAGACTAAAGTTGAACTTTTTGGCTTAAATGCTAAGTAGTATGTGTGGCGTAAAGCCAAAACTGCACACGAGTCAGGCAACACCATCCTCACCGTTAAGTATGGCGGTGGTAGCATCATGTTGTGGGGATGCTTTTCATCAGTAGGGACTGGCAATCTTGTCAGGATTGATAGAAAAATTAATCGTTTACAATATAGAGAAATCCTGGATAAAAACCTGCGCCCCTCTGCCAAAAAGCTCAAACTGGGTTTCAACAGGACAATGATCCGAAGCATACTGCCAAAGCAACAGTGGGATGGCTTCAAATGAAGAAGGTAGATGGTATAGATTGGCCCAGTCAGAGTCCTGATCTCAACCCAATAGAAAATCTGTGTCAAGAACTAAAAATTGCTGTACATCACCGTGCCCCATCCAACTTTACATAGATTAAGCAATTTTGCAAGGAGGAATCGGCAATAATTGCTCCATCACGGTGTGCAAAGCTAATAGGGACTTATCCAAGAAGACTTCTGGCTGTAATAAAAGCCAGAGGTGGTCCAACAAAGTATTGACTCAGGGGGCTGAATACTTAAAAAATCTCAGTTTTGCTATTTTAATTTTGTTATAGTTTACTTTTTAATTTTCTTTTTTCTGGGCCTCTGTAAAGAAGAATGTGTGTATCACAAATACAAATTCCCAATTTAATGCATCAAAATCCCAGGCTGTGAGACTTAAATGTGAAAAAAGGTTTGGGGGCCAAATATTTTCTAAGGCACTGTACAGTGGGGCACCCTAGGACCGAGGTTGGGAATCACTGAACTAAAGCATTAATTGACGATCAATGAAAAAAATATTAACATCAATAAATATTGTTGAATGAGCTCATCAATAAATTCTCTTTAGTGTGCAAAAATGGTGCAATTCCAAGCTAACCAAATTTTGGTTTCAAGTTAGATACACGTGACAGAATAGTGTGTTGTGAGCATTGTGAACAAACATCTTTGTACAACATCAGTGACAGTGTCAAGTTTGCATTACCATTAAAGAGCAAAACAGACTCAAATGCGAGCCAAATGACTGCATGTTAACTGGTTTCATATTTACAGGTATAGTTCCACTTTTCTGGTTAATAGTTTAAATATAATAGTTTAGTGACTATCAACTAGGTTACTTCATGTAGAACAGCAGCATTTATTGGGGATGGGGACGAGGCACTCGGAGGCTGGTGCGGTCAAAAATATGAAATGATCTTTAACTGGTTACGTCCAAGATATTATCCAATTCATAGTCTGTATCGTGTTGAGTAGCTGAACTTTTTTAATTTATTTTTTATTTGTGGTGAAATAACTTTTTTAAATGTAATTACTAGGCCATCCTAACCATAGACTGGGTTAAATAACCAGTGCATGTTGCTGTGACATTGATCAAATTGTAACATAACGGGAAAGATGAAGGAAAAATGAGAGCAGTGTACCGCCTCTGGTTTAGACTACGAAGGGTAATAATTCATTCTGCTACGCTTTTAAGCACAGTACCTTGGTTCTTGTCAAAGATTCGGTCTCCTCACACATGGTGCAGATAGATGGCTTACTGTCTTCAATTAATGACTGATCCTTGAAAACATTAGGAAGGACTTGGTGAGATACCCATACCAACCCTATGTACATAATCTTATTAAATGTTTAAGAGGCTTAATGGGAAACCAGTGATGGTATCATCTATGAGAAGTAGGAAAATATTCACCATGCAAGCGCCATACAGGTAACTGCCAAAAGAAAGGAAACACTTGAGTAAATGAAGAGTTCTTGTGGCTCTGTTATGATGTGGGGTGCATTTTCCTGGCATAGTTTAGGTCCACTCAATCCCTTAAGAGGGCAAGATAAATGGCAAAAATATAAAGCCATTCTGAGTGGTCATCTTAATCCTATGGAGAAGCATGCCCCCATCCACAATGCCCCCATCCACAGGGCACAAGTGGTTTGATGAGCATGGAAGTGATGTAAACAACATGCCATGGCTGTCTCAGCTGATCTCAACCCAAATAAACACTTATGGGAGATCCTGAAGCAGTTTTCCACGACCATCAACAAAACACCACATGATGGAATTTCTCATGAATGAATGGTGTTGCATCTGTCCAATAGAGTTCAAGACGCTTGTAGAATCTATGCCAAAGCTCATTGAAGCTGTTCTGGCAGCCCAATGCCCTATTAAGACATTTTATGTTGGTGTTTCCTTTATTTTGACAGTTACCTGTATATTATAAAGTAATGGTTCTTGTCACACTTGTACAGGTGTGTTTGAGAAACAACAAAGACCATTATCCATATTGAACGGAATTGGTGTGCCTGTTTAATAACATTATCATAACCACTCCCTTAAGATGGCTATCAGTGTTATAAGATCATACTAAACATTATAGGCAAAGAGAACATACCTGGTCATTCTCATGTTGTGATAATGACCTTTAAGAAGAGAAAAATAAGTCCCACATCTGTACAAGACCTCATTTAAGCAATATGTATGGTAAAGCCATTTACAGACCAGCAATTGGACAGACTAAGCCTCACACTCACGTGTTTGAACCGAGACTTCCCTTCTCCTCCAACACTATTCGCAGTTGATCGTTCTCTTTCTTGACGGCCTCCAGCTCCTATTTGAGTGGAAAAAAGATACGTCCCTGGTCAGTCAATTTGCCTATTTACCCCAGCCAATAGTTACTCATCACAGACTGTACAGGTGAAATTAGAACTCCTAGAGATGAATTTGTTTATTCCCCACAGAATGAGCATAGTGTCCTTGATTAGTACCCCTAGTATTTATTTGCCCCCACTGTTGAAAGTTAAAGGTGAACGGTGCTTCAAGCCATTTTGTCAGTGTGTGTCTTTGCAATGTTGGCACCTTTTTAATGTTCTCCACCTGCTGCTTGACATCTTTCTGTGGGGAGGAGGGCTTCTTCTCCGTTGATGAAGCATCAATGTGGACACCACCGCTCTTTCGTTCCCTCTCTTTCCTCAACTCCATCTCCAACACATACCTGTAATTCATATTGAACACAACCTTTTTTTCTACCCAGTGAATACTGTTTCTATTAGCCTTAAACACACTGAACAGCTTTTACACTGTTTGGAGGGAAATTAAGTTAGAACATTGGGCGCACTTGTTTGAATAGGTTTCGTAATGCTATGCTGAAATCTCCTTCAGTTTATGCTATATAACGCTGTTATGACTACAGTATTGTTAGCTTCTTCCGAAGAGACAACCAGGAGACTCAGCAGTCTGACTTGAAATGCAAGTTTATTACACACAGCGGTCCACAGCGAGTTGGTAAAGAGTCTAAAGTGAATGAGTCTCTCACCTGAATATATACATAGGGACAGATGATGAGTTTGAGCCTTTGTGTTGCTAACAAGGCACCAGCAAGGAAGTCAGGAAGTGACACACCCCCATTCAATGAGTCTCTCACCTGAATATATGCATAGCCTTTGTGTTGCTAACAAAGCACCAGCAAGGAAGTCAGGAAGCTCATTGAATAGAAGAGACACTGTTTGCTGACAAAGCATTGGTGATCAAAGACAGGAACTTACTGTCTAATCAACTCACTCATTCCTATATCGATGACCTCGTCAAAATGGCACAGTTAATGTATTTCACAACAGACAGCATACACAATCCTTCAGTATATAACCATAATATCCAGTGCAATCCATATTGACCAAGCACCTGGGCTCCAGACTAACTTTTTTCACCACAGTCCCGGAACCGTCCCGAAATACAATTTTAACCGTCCCAAAGTGAATGTAAACTGTCCCAAAAATCGAGAATGTTGTTTCTTTATTTTGGTTTTGTCGTCTATAGTTGTTATTGCCATAAAAAAACCATTCAAATGATTAGGAAATAAATAATTGTATTTTTATTTGAAATAATAATTTATTTTAACAATAGGCACATTAGATCAACAGGTGACAACATTCCATTCTAGAAGAAAATTTATTTTCCTTTTGGCCAGAGCTTTGTTTCTGTAGAGAAAGAGAAAATACATTGATTTAGTCAAAAGGCTCCCAGGTAGAAAGATTTCACAAGAATCATTATGATTATATATATATAGTTAGTGTTAATGATGTCTTGTAGATTATTATGGATATTTGCAACTCTATTATTTTAAGGACTGATAGGATAGTTTATGAATTAATAAAACATGTAGTGAAAAGTACAGAAATCATCTGACATATCTAAGGGAGTCAAAGTGTCGAATTTCATGGATACTGTAAGGAATACGAGTGTGTTCATTCAGCCATATTTATTACAAACTGAACATTTTCAACACTCACAATCAAATCAACTGCTCAACTGTTAGCTATTACTGCTGTGTAACGTTATGCCAAGTTGTAACTCATACTAACGTTGTGTCAGACAAAAACCTTTAATTTCTCAGAAACGCAGGTTCGCATTATCATTGTTTATTGTGTGTGTTCAAAGACGCTTGTAAAATACCTCTGTGGTGGACTGAACAAATGAACGGGCTGGCAGATTGCCGCCAGTCAATGCGGCCCTAGCAACCGTGTAGCGCAGTGAAGTATAGCGTCAGTAGCCTGACGGATTTCTCCGCTTTTGTTTCGATAAATGTAACCTTAGGCCAATCAACTCGTCCTGCAATGGTAGTAGCTACTTTGTTGCAAAATGGTATACACAATGTATCTGTCTTGTGCTTGAATTGAGACAACTGGCGAACTGATACAGTGCATGCAGTTTTGAATGCTCTGGTGACTGCCGTGCAGCCTACAGCAGTGGTGAAGCATTTGCCGGCCATGGCGTGAATCTAAAATTGAACTAATATGAACCAAAACATCACGGAATCAACCAATTAGTGTAATTAACAAAAATAATATACTGAAATAGCCTAAATGTAGCTTACACTTCGCTGGTTGCCTTGCTAATTATTGTGGGTGCTCGCACTCAGCACGGAGTTAGCGCTAACACCGTTTTTTCACACACGCCACACACACACAGGGGCTAACGTTAGCTAGCAAGCAGCCCGCTATCTAGCTAGCAGCTGACTACTGTATACAGTTCCAATAGACTAACATTACACCTCTGTGATTTAAATGTGTCCTTACCTTAGACTCAGGGGTTGTACTAGGGTTGGATGCAGTTCCCTGTTGGTCAGTCTGTGTCTGTTCTCCATCTTCTTCTGCTGTGTTTATCCTCTTCAAATAGCGCAACATGTTTGCGAGTGCTCCCTTGACTGAGAGGATGGCCAGTACCGCGGGAACTTTTATTAAACATTCTGATATTTTCGCGGGTCTCGTGCAGTGGTCTCGTGCCACTGTCAACTAGGCGAGCACTCAGAAGACGCGCACCGTTTGTCAGTGACAGTGATATGCGCACTGACAGTCGGCTCAGTTGACATTTTCCAAGCGGAAAAAAAAAAATACTCTTCGTCCCGACTGCGTCCCGGGGAGGATTTCTGTTCGTCCCAAATACATATTTTATCGTCCCCGGGACGACGGGACGGTGTTAGTCTCGAGCCCTGCCAAGCACACATTTCCACTCTTCTTAGATGCTGTTTCTGTATCACTAACACAGCCACAACTTATAGAACCAACAGCCTTGCACATTTAACACATGGCTACAAAACTGGTGTAGGAAAGAGGGGTACAGGTTTATGGGGCACTGGGACTCCAATTGGAACAGTGACCTGTACAAGTGGGATGGGCTACACCTGAACCAGAGGGGTACAGCTGCATTGGGCCAGCATATGCTTAGGGTAGGGGATGAATATTTAAACTAGGGACTGGGGGGGCAGGGAGGGAAATTAGTAGTAGTATTAAGGATAGGGAGGTACAGACTGCCCAGGTGGAATCAGAATCAGAATCAGAATCAGAAAAACTTTAATTGCCAAGTATACAAGGAATTTGCCTTGGTGAAGTTGGTGCATAAAAACACTGAACAAGACAATAAAAACACCAACAAGACATTCACAGGATAAAACACTACAAGGCACAGCAATAATAAATAAATATTTAAAAGTATACATGGTAGGAGCTATGTGTGCATGTATGTACAAATGAATGAGTGCGTCCAGCAGGATGAGGGAAAGGCCGAGGGGGTGAGTGATAGTCCCTGAGTCAGTGAGAGGCAGGGGGCATGTTTGTGAGCCCCACTGCCTTAGGGAAAAAACTGTTCAGATGGCGCGAGGTTTTGGTTTTGATGGACCGTAGCCTTCTGCCGGATGGGAGACTTTGGAAGAGGTGGTGACCGGGATGAGAAGGATCAGCGATGATCTTTCCTGCTCTCTTCCTGGTCCTGGAGTGGTACACGTCCAGGAGAGATGGCAGGTTGCAGCTGATGACCTTCTCGGCTGACCGGATGATCCGCTGCAGTCTGCCTCTGTCCTTGACAGTAGAGGCAGCGAACCAGACGGTGATCGATGAGGTGAGAATGGACTCGATGATGGACCTGTAGAACAGCACCATGGTTTTCTGCGGCATGTTGAGTTTCTTCAGCTGCCGCAGGAAGAACAGCCTCTGCTGGGCCTTCTTGGTGATGGCAGTGATGTTCTCTGCCCACTTGAGATCCTGAGCAATTATTGTTCCCAAGAATCTGAATGACTCCACGATGTTAACTGGAGTCACTCATGATAAGGGGGGCAGTAGGGGCTGGGCTCCTCCTAAAATCTACAACCATCTCCACAGTTTTTAGAGCGTTCAACTCTAAGTTGTTCTGGCTGCACCAGGAAGCCAGGTGGTCCACTTCCCTCCTGTAGGCGGACTCATCCCCCTTGGTGATTAGGCCAATGAGGGTTGTGTCATCTGCAAACTTCAGGAGTTTGACAGAAGGGTGGCTGGAGGTGCAGCTGTTGGTGTAGAGGGAGAAGAGTAGAGGAGAGAGCACACAGCCTTGTGGGGCTCCAATACTGATGGTCCGGGGCTCCGAAACTAGCTTTCCCAGCCTCACATACTGCTTCCTGTCTGTCAGGAAGTCAGTGATCCAGCTGCATGTGGGCTCAGGCACGCTCAGCTGGGTTAGTTTGTCCTGGAGAAGCTCTGGAACGATGGTATTAAATGCAGAGCTAAAGTCCACAAACAGGATCCTAGCATAGGTGCCGGGGGAGTCTAGATGTTGAAGGATGGAGTTGAGTCCCATGTTGACTGCATCGTCTACAGACCTGTTGGCTCTGTAGGCAAACTGCAGTGGGTCTAGGATGGGGTTGGTGATAGCCTTGAGGTGGGCCAGCACGAGGCGCTCAAAGGTCTTCATGACCACAGAAGTCAGGGCTACTGGTCTGTAGTCGTTCAGACCCGTGATCCTCGGCTTCTTGGGGATAGGGATGATAGTTGATGTTTTAAAGCAGGCAGGTACCTTGCATTCATCCAGTGAGATGTTAAAGATGTTTGTGAACACTGGGGCCAGCTCGTCCGCACAGTGCCTCAGTATAGAGGGTGAGACACCATCTGGTCCAGCTGCCTTGCGGGGGTTCTGCCTTTTAAATAGCAGGTTGACTTCTCTCTCAGAATGGAGAGAGGTGTGATGGGGGCGGGGCTGTCTGGAGGTGTCAGGGTCTAGAATAGAAAGGGGGGTGTCGCTGTTCTGGCTGGATGGAAGAGATGTGATAGCTGTTAGGGGGGGCTGGGTGTGAGAGTCAGAGTCAGGGTCGGAGTCAGGACTGTTCCATTGTCTGTCAAATCTGCAGTAGAATTCATTCAGGTCGTTTGTGAGTCTGAGGTCGTTCATAGAGTGGGGGGATTTGGTTTTATAGTTTGTTATCTCTCGTAGTCCCCTCCAGACTGACGCAGAGTCATTGGCAGAGACTTGTTGTTCCAGCCTCTCAGAGTACTGTCGTTTGGCCTCCTTAATAGCCTTGGTAAACGTGTACCTAGCCAGTCTCAACCTGTCCTTGTCTCCACTCTTAAAAGCCCTCTCCTTCTCCAAACGAAGCTGTCTGAGTCTTGCTGTAAACCAGGGTTTGTCATTGTTGTAACTCACCCTGGTGCGTGTTGGAATACAGATGTCTGCGCAAAAGCTGATGTATGACGTCACAGCCTCTGTGTATTCGTCCAGGTTGTTGGAAGCAGTCCTGAAAGTATCCCAGTCTGTGCTTCCCAGGCAGTCATGCAGTTCCTCCACTGCTTCTCTGTTGCTCCAATTCATAGTCCTCCGCACAACAGGTTTAGAAAGTTTTAACTTCTGCCTATAAGCTGGGATCAAATGAATAACAGCATGGTCGGATAGTCCCAGAGCCGCACGGGGAACTGCGCGATAAGCCCCACGGATGGTACTGTAACAATGATCCAAAGTCTTCTCCTGCCTGGTCGGGCATTTGATTAACTGTTTATATTTGGGAAGCTCGCGGGTTAGATTGCCCTTGTTAAAGTCCCCCAGGACGATAACTGGAGAGCATGGGCTCCCTTTCTCCACTTCCATTATTTGTTCGGCAAGTTGGCGTTGAGCCTCATGCACGTCAGCTTGCGGCGGGATGTAAACGCCAGCCAGTGTAAAGGAAGTGAATTCACGGGGAGAATAAAACGGTCTACAAGTGATAAAAAAGGATTCCAGGTCAGGAGAACACGTTTGTAAAATCACCTTCACGTCGTTGCACCAACCTTGATTTATGTAGAAACAAATCCCTCCACCTGTCGTCTTGTGTGAAAGAACCGGGTCGCGGTCCGCACGTAAGAGCTGGAAGCCGGGCAGTTGAACGGCGGAGTCCGGTATAGATCCACCTAGCCACGATTCCGTAAAACACAGGACAGAAGAGAGAGAAAAGTCTCTGTTTGTCCTTAAAAGAAGATGCAGTTCGTCGATTTTGTTGCAGAGTGAGCGGACATTTGAGAGGAGTATTCCCGGGAGAAGCGTGCGTAATCCTCTCTCCCTAAAGCGTGCCAGAGCCCCGGCGCGCTTGCCTCTCCGTCTCCACCTCACTACCTGTCCTAGGAGCAGAGCACCCTTGACCAAAACGCCAAGTAAATCCACGGGTGAGGCGAGGAAATTGGGACAAAAGTCGGGTGACTCGTCCCTGATGTTTAGCAATTCGTCTTTTGTGAAGATAATCCAAGTAGGGTCACAATAAACAGAATTAAAGACGGAAAACAAACAAACAAATGCACACCAAAACACCGTGGCAGCCGGTCGCGGCGCCATCTGAAGATACCATGCGGGAGTATAATAATAACTGACGACATAATTATTAACGATTTTGTATGAATGATAGAATATAATGTGGAGGGGTACAAATTGTTTAGGTAGGATAACTAAACTAATACAAGAGGAGGGGGAGTGGCCCTTTATGTGAAAGACGTGCAGGGAATTCCAGGTATTAACTCATTCATTCCTTGTGGGGACATCTGGATTAGATTACTGGGAGATCATGAGAAGGGCCTTAATATAGGAGTATGCTATAGACCCCCAGCTTCAGACAGTAACATAAACACTATGCTCTATGGTAACATAAAACAAGCCTGTATAGAAGAGAGATGTTAATAATGGGCGAATTCAATTACCTCTATCAATTGGAAAGTAGTGTCAGGTCAGGGTAAATGTGAAGGAGTTTTTAGATGTGGCCAATGACTGCTTTTTGGTACAGTCTGTTACTCAGCCTACGAGAGGGAAATAAATACTGGATCTGGTTTTGTGTAATAATCCTGACAGAATTTGCAGCACAGAGGTAGTAGAACCACTAGGTACAAGTTATCACAGTGCAATTACTTATTTTTTGACCAGTTAAGACAGCCTCCTCTAACTCTAGAATTTTTAACTTCAGATGAGCTGACTTTAATAAAATGAGAGAATTTAAGTAATATAGATTGGGTAAAACGTCTAGATTGCAGGAATGAAAAATTGACTACATTTAAAAGGGTTATTGTAGATGTACAGTGTAAATTCATCTCAAAAGTAAGGACAAATAGGATGAAAAAACAGTCTTCACTGCACACTGCTTTTTTTTTGCAGTGTGCATATGTTCTGCAGGGTGCTCTTATAAGTATTACCCCATACTTCCACACAGTAGATTAAATACGGTAATGTAAGTGCGCAATACAGAGTGTGCAGTGTTTTCTGATTCAGGATGCATCTTATTTTACCCAATATTCCAATGCTCCTGCCAATTTTTGTGCACAACATTTTTATTTGGGGTTTCCAGCAGAGCTATTACAACACCCAGAAACGTTTTCATATACTCTTTCTATTACCACATTATCAATTTCCACTTGAACATCTGCATTTATTTTACGATTTCCAAATAACATAAATTTAGTTTTGTTCAAGTTTAATGATAACTTGTTTGTATTGAACCAACATTTTAATTTACGCATTTCTTTCATGACCACCTCCAAGAGCTGCTGCAAGTCCTCCCCTGAATAAAAAATATTTGTGTCATCTGCAAAAACAACAAATTTCAATACATTTGATACGTTACAAATATCATTGATGTATAGAATAAACAATTTGGGGCCCAGGACTGACCCCTGTGGGACACCACAGGTAATGTTTAGGCACATTGACTTGTGATGACCCATCTGTACAAATTGCTGCCTATTTCCCATATAACTTTTCAGCCAATCGAAAGCCATCCCTATCCATCTTTTTGAGCAGTATCTCATGATCAATCGTATCGAATGATTTTTTTAGATCAATGAATATTCCCACTGCATATTTTTTGTTATCTATACATCCTGTTAATTCCTCTATTAACTCCATTAATGCCATAGAAGTTGATCTGTCTAATCTGAAACCATACTGACTGTCCATTAGCAAGTTATGCTTTTCAATAAAATTGTCCAGTCTTGAAACAAAGAGTTTTTCAAATATCTTTGAGAACTGAGAAAGTAAGGAAATCGGTCTATAGTTGGTGTAAAGATGTTTGTCACCAGCTTTATATAATGGGATGACTTTGGCAACTTTCATTTTATCTGGGAATGTACCCTTTTTGAACGATAAATTACATATGTGTTATTGGATCAACAATTCAATCTATTAATTTCTTTACCAGAGCCATATCAACATCATTCAAATCTGTGGAAGTTTTATTCATACACTTATTTACAATATCAATAATTTCCTTTTTTTCTACAGTTCCCAAAATGATTGAGTTTGTGTTTGTCTCTTCACAGCCCTCATCAGCACATCTCTTCCCAGTATTATTTATTTTATTAGCCAGTTTTGGACCCACATTAACAAAGAAGTTGTTAAATCCCTCAACCACATCATTCATATTGGTAATTGTCATGTTGTTATCAATAAAATGTTCCGGATAAGTTGGATTGGTTTGTCTTTTTCTAATAATACTATTTAATATATTCCATATTCCTTTTGCATTATTTGTATTATCTTCTAGTATTTTGGTATAATGATCCTTCTTACAAACCCTCATAATATTAATCAACTTGTTTTTGTATTTCTTATATTTTTGCTCTGCCTCTGACGTTCTATATTTTATAAATTGCCTATATACCCCATGATGGACACCGGACAGCCTTCTAGTCTCTATCAAACCTCTCAAGTTGGTCTATGCTCCTGATACACAGCCCTTTGGCGTTCTCTGGTGCACCCTTTGGTTTGATGAAAACCTTGCAGCTGACAGTCCAAGTAGATTGAATCTTACCCTGCTTCCTAAGTAGCCTTGCTTTCTTAGCAATATCTGCATTATTCTTGGTGAGGTGCTCGTTAATGTAAACATTTGAGCCTTTCAGATTCCTCCCCTGCCTAAGCAGATCAAATTTGTGTTTCCTGTTGGCAAAACGAATGATTATGCCAGGTATGGCAGGCTTGTTCTTCAACTCCCTAACTGGCAGTGTGTGACAGGCCTCAATATTTTCTTTGTCAATAACAATGTTTTTGCCCTGAAGGAATGCAGTTACCTGCTCCTCTGTTGTCACCTCATGTTCTGCACCGCTCTCTGACCTGATGCCTTTCACAGCCCGAAGGTAATTCCGTGGTGTGATCACCAGTCCTGAGATTATGACATCGTTCATCCGCGAGTACTGCTCCAGGTCAGACACTCGGTTTTCCAGATAGACGATTTTCTTTTCTTGTTCCATGTTCTGCCATTTGAGCTGCTTGATTGCACCCAACAGTTCGGTTATGATGGAATGCTGCTTCGTCAAAGTCGCCATTTCACTAGTCATCATGTTCATTGCCTCTTTTAAATCCTCCATGTCCTTCGTAAGTGTTTTCATAGCCATGTTGATCTTTTAAGTTTGAGGTGAAATCCAAAAACATGAAGCCCTGAACGTCCTTTACAAAGCTTACACAATCCACCTCGTCCAAGCGGCTGCCAGGAGCTTTTTTTAACTTTAAAGATGAATGGGGAATGATTGTTATTTCCCAGATTTAGGGTAAATTGAAAGCAAAGTAGCGTCCACGCATTCAGTGTTTGATAAACGAAGTGATTCGATTGTCCGTATTCTTAGCTAATGTTAGCTAATGTTCAATGTTCGATAACGCCGTTAAATAAATAAAAGCACTTTGAAAGGATACACGTTTCAAAACAGAATGACGGTAACTATTCAAAGCACGGACGAGGTAAAGTAAAAAAAAACGAACAAAAAAACCAAAACACATTTTCCCTTTAAAAAAAATCTAAGTTACTCACAAACCGAGGTCAACGCTTAGAAAAAGGAAAGCTCTTGATGATTCAGTTTTTAAGGTTAAGTGCTTTAAGAATGAGGATGGAACTTTGGTTTATAATAATAAGGATATTGCTAACACAGTAATTGTGTAATTCTTGTGTAATTCACAGTAATTCTTGATATTGCAGAATCAAGCATTTGGTTGAACCCGAAGTTAATTGTTGGTAGAGCCCCCTTTTTATGGAAATTATGGTTAAACAAAGGGATACAGACACTTGGAGATGTATTTGAAAACAATGTACTGAAATCATTTGAGGAGTTTGGTCTCCCTAGATCCAGTTTGTGGCAGTACTTACAATTGAGACACTTACTGTCTACAGTTCTGGGCTCTCCAAGAACACCACCACAGCAATCGGAATTGCTTTTCAACATCATTAAAATATTTGGATTGGGCCATGAGGCCTTTCAATACTACTCCAAAATATTTAACCAAGCTACCAGAATCCCAGCAGCATTAAGAATTATTTGGGAGAAGGATTTAAACATTATATTTACTGAGAAAGAATGGGATGGGATTAGCCAGAATCAAAGGAAGCTATCAAGGGATATAAGAATCAGACTTATTCAATTTAAAATTCTCAATCGTTTCTATTGGACACCGTCTAGATTACACAGGTTAGGCCTCCAAAATACAGCAGACTGCTGGAAATGTCAGAGATCAGAAGGTACATTAATCCATGCTCTTTGGCAATGCCCTGAGATACAAGGTTTTTGGAAACAAGTGCATAAATGTATCAAGGAAATCACCAACAATGACTTTGAGTTTTCACCTAGTTATGTACTAGGTGATCCATACATTGTGAAAAAATGTGGAAATGCAGAGATGACCCAGACGGCCATAATGGTTGGTAGACAGATTCTTATGAGGGGGTGGAAAAAATCAGAAGCTCCTTCTTATCAGGAGTGGTTTATTGAACTGGGAAATGTGGCCTCATATGAACAGCTCTTCCATAGACAGACCGACAGATGGGATGATTATATCTTAAAGTGGGGGAATGTCTAATGATACGTAATGCATTACACTACAACACAGTATTGTACTCCAAAATGGTAGTTTATTTCTTTAATGGGCCTTTGTAACTTTCCACATTTTTCTTTTTCCAGAGAGGGGATTTATAATTTTCTAATTTCTAATTTTATTTTATTATTATACATTTATTTATTACATTTTTTAAATTGTATTACATATATACAGTATATATATATATTTTAGGTCTCTACATTGTGATCTCTAAAATGTAAACCAGCCAGAATGGATATTTGTAGTCTTATTGGTACTTAATTTGTAAATCATAAAAAAAGTAATCTCTTCCAAAATGAATCATGTGTAATATAGCAAATTACATTAAAGAATATAAAAGCATTAGTTGATAACTGATTAAAAGTCCTGGGAAGTGAATATCGGACTATATATATAATATATACTATAATATGTTTATTGTTCATGGCATGTATAGCTATTTTTGACATAATATGGCCTTCATGTAAATCATGCTCATTTCATCTCATCTTAAGCCGCTTATTCCTAGTTAGGGTCGCAGGGGGGCTGGAGCCTATCCCAGCATGCATTGGGGCGAGAGGCAGGAATACACCCTGGACAGGTCGCCAATCCATCGCAGGGCACTACATACACCATTCACTCACACACTCATACCTACGGGCAATTTAGACTCTCCAATTAGCCTAACGTGCATGTCTTTGGACTGTGGGAAGAAACCGGAGTACCCGGAGGAAACCCACGCGGACACGGGGAGAACATGCAAACTCCACACAGAAAGGCCCCCGGCCTGGATTCGAACCCGAGACCTTCTTGCTGTGAGGTGACAGTGCTATCCACTGCATCACCGTGCTGCCTGTAAATCATGCTTTCATAGAAATTAAAAGTGCAAAATTAAGAACAATTACATTTTTACGCATTCTTATCCAGAGCGACTTACAAGATGTGCATCAATACATGGTAGGAACAGCTAGTTACAGCTAGTTACAATTCAGAGGTTGCATTTCTATTACATTTTAGTAATTTAGTGTCTCTTGCATTTCTATTACATTTGAGTAAACTTTCCAGTGAAGCACTTTTGATGAAAAGCTCAATATAGGCCGAAACAAATTCATTATTAATAACAATCATACTAAATATTATTAGTAGTATCATTAAAATTCTACTTCTTCACTACTACTACTGTACCTCTGCTTCTTCAGTTGCTCCACCTCCAGCTGCAGGCTCTCAATCTTGTCCCCGAACTCCTGCTTGAAGAGCCGATTGGCTTCATCAGCCAGGTCCCGCTCTCGCTCGGCCTGCCTGGATCTGGGTTTGAGCCACATGAACTTGTGGTAAAAACTAAAGTCATGGTGGGGAGAAAGACACTCCCCCCTCCGCTGCCCCATGTTCCAAGGGGGAGGATAAAAATAAAATAAAATAAAAACAACACAATGCAAATGAGGACTTCCGCATGAAAAGAACGGGAGGTGACATCATTCTTTCCACGAAAAGAATGGAGGGTTGTCTCCAAAGACGGTGAACCAGGCCGATTCGTTTTTCAATTTGTCTTCCTTTTTATTAAGCTGTTTTTACTAGTTTACATCAATGTTAAATCAACACATAGTTTCCACTTGTTCCCCCATATGTTGCCAATATGATTAGACCAACCACAACCTTACACATGCTTTGGGCGGTTTCAGGTTTGCATTCCTACAAATATCAGGTTTCTGAGTATAACATTTTGTGTCTTGGTCTTTCAACCATTCCTGCTAATGAGTTCAATGACTTCATGTACTTCAGTTAAGTCTGTTCAGCACACAGGGAAGCAAAACTAAAACATCCCAAATGATTCATTTAAATTACGCATTTTGTTTAGTTCCAGGACCTATTACACACCTGTTCCACTCATTAATACTTTATTTGAAGAGGACATCAGCCTTTTCAACTCATTTACAAACGGAACGGCATCCATTCATTAAAGCAGCTGCCTTAATTTGAATCTATATATAAGCATGTATGCTGCTGCACAAAAGGGAACACATTAAGAGATGTACATGTATAAAGTAAATCTAATAATAGTAAAAACCTTTAATGAAAAAGGCTTTAATACAAAATGTATTCAAAAGACAGTTACTTCACCTGTGCCATGATTAGAAATAATGTTTAGACATTCACAAATGTTATTTGGGAAAAATCCAATACCAAATATTAAGCTTCAGTGAGAGACCAACAGCTGCATTTTTAGTCTGAATATACACCATTATCAAGGAATATTTACACATACACTACTTGAAATTCTGACCCTTTCTGAATTTGTAAAGATAATGGCGTACAGTCAGACTAAAAATGCAGCTGTTGGTCCCTCACTGAAGCTTAACATTTACTAATTAATTTTTCCCCAAATAGTGGCTACTGATGGAGATGTAGGAGAATTCTCAGGAGACTAGGAAAAGTACCTTGCACTCAAAATAAACAATTTCAATGGGTGTTTAACATGGAAATAAAGGTTTGATTTTAGACATTACACAGGATTTCATAATCTTAGTCATTATTGGATTCATAAAACTGTTATCTGTGTGTCATCTCCATGGTCTATTCCTGTTACTGAAGCAGTTTCTCTGCTGTAGAGTTCAGGCTGCGGGCCTGTTTCACTAAATCTTTTTCTCTGTTCAGGAAACGGAAGAAAACAAGCAATGGCGGGAGTGAAAATGGAGTGACAGAACAAAATAATGAAGAAAGGAAGATGAAGAGAGCTGTTATTACAGGACAGGATTACCAGTAGGTCTTCAAAAAAGTCTCCATGGTAGGCAGGAAGTGTTTCCAACAGGAAGGAAGGGGGGGGGGGAACTGGCAAAGACCGCATTCCAGTTACAACAACCATTCAAAACATTCTTTCAACAACAACTCTCTTGTCTCTCTTCTTGGGAAAGAGGCAACCACAGAATTAAACATCAAAATTGAATCACACACAATAATCTACAAAACCAGGGGACATCCCATCAAAGAGTCTTCAGCAAGTGCCCTTACATCAATGCATTAAGGGACATGGTGTGGGCTGGATGGGGCAGATTAGTCCCTACCTCTGCTCCAGCTGTTTAATGGTTGCTGCCATCTGATTGGCCTTCTCCTCCAGTCGGCTGATGATTTCGTTCTTCTGTTTCACAGTGAACTCTGATCCCTGTGTGCAGATAATACCAAAACACAGAGACATACATTAGAGAAGGCGTTCCAAAACTGGGACCTGTATGTCCTGGGACACTCCAAAATGTAGAACCCCTGCATTCACGGATAATCCTGACAAAAGCATGTGCTTGAAGTGACCGTAAAATCAGACTGAAAAGTCAGAAAATTCAAGTAAAAGCACCACAGCACACTTATTTTACCGATGTCATACCAAACTACAGGGGATAACTCAGTTTTACCACTGTTATTTATAGCCTATTTTAATAAAAATGTACTATTTTTTTTTAAAGTTATTTTTTTTTTTTTTTTTTTTACTTACCTCTATGATACAAAACACATTTACTGTGCACAACAGACAATAAAGATTAGGGATGCACCAATATGAAAATTCTGGACCGATACCGATAATTCCAATCACACAATACCAATACCGATACCGATAATTTGTTATTCATTGTCCTATTTGTGCCCTGGCAAAAAAAATAAAAAATTCTACCCTTTATTATACTTTTCAATGACCACAAATTCAATCATATGGCTTTTATTGTAACATTCTTTCACATACTCGTTGTACTGTGCTACATGTCTTACTTGTAAATGGCTGATCATATTTGATGTACTAAAATCCTTGCTTGAGTTGCCTCCTCTTGAAATCTCACTGGAGCATTTGTTACAAATAGCAAATTGGTTGTCTTTCTCCGACACCTTGTAGCGCCCACACAGCCAACATTTTCTTCACTTGACAGTGTCAACAAAAACAGCACGTCTTAAAAGCAACGAGAACAGCGTGCATTCGAGCTGGGCGATAATTTTACACTGTTACAATGTCGATGATTGCGGTTAGGCTATAGCATTGTTGCGTTGAGGTGAATAATTCCTACATTCCTACATTCCTACACAACTTGGTGCTAGCAAAGCACAGAGTGAATTTGTTCAGTCAGTAAACCCACTAACTAGGGTAAGCCCAGACTAAATGTGACAATGAGATTGAAGACGAACAGAGTTTAGCCCCTAAAAAAGGCTGCACGTCAGTTGCGTGGGGTTACTTTGGTTACAAACAAGCAGGACAAGAAAGGAGGCATGTTCTGCAAGCACTGTAACAAAGCGGTCCTGGCGGCAGACAGGAATAGGTCTAATCTGTTCCATCATTTCAGAAGTTATCATGAATATGAAGAATGTATGGTGAAAAAAAGAGAGGCAAAGGCAAGAAAAAAATCATACGCAGACGCAAACAGGCAGCCATATAAGTATATACTGTATATATACATTTTTGTCTTTTTTTTACGCAAAGTGCAAACATACAAGCATTGAATGGTAAATAAAGTTCAACTTTTTTACGCATACAAATGTCCGTTTCAATATCGTTATCAAAGTATTTGGTCAACATATCATGTTAATTATTTCTGGCCATATCGCCTAGTTCTAACGTGCATCTTATGCAAGACTGCGTAGAGCAGGGGTCTTCAACTCCAGGCCTCGAGGTCGCTGTGTCTGCAGGTATTTGCTCCAACCACGCACTACACCACCTGATTTCACTAATTAGCTCGCCTCCTGGACCAAGGAGGTAAACTAATTATTCTAAATCAGGTGGTGTAGTGCGTGGTTGGAGCAAATACCTGCAGACACAGCGGACCTCGAGGCCTGGAGTTGAAGACCCCTGGCGTAGAGTGTCAGAGTGCTTGTGATAGCTAGTCAATCGCAGCATTGTCAGAGGAGTAAATTAGGCGTGGGCCTCAGTACCTCTGACTTGTGGGAGAGCTCATGGTTGAGGGTCCGCAGGTCATCTAGCTGCTGCCTGAGCTCCACCAGTGCATCCTGCTTCTCGCAGATGTCCTTCTCCAGCATCTTCATGGACAGCTCCATCTCCTGCTTCATGCCGATCTGAAGCTCCAGCTCCGTCTCCACGTCCTGCGGGACACGCATAGATCCGGCTCAAACAACCACCTAAGTGCTTCCTTTTGGCCGGATGCCAAGCTCACTCTTATTACATTACAGCAGAAGCTCTTATCCAGAGGGATGTCAGTGCATTCAATGGGATTATAAGAGCAGAAGTAACTACAGAAAAGGATCATTAACACTCTTAGAGACAGTAGCGTAGCGAGAAGTGTTGGAATAAATTATACTTAACATATTCATCCTGATTATCATACTCAACTATCTTGTCACCCTCCCTCCCTGCGTTACCAAATGTTGTAAAACAAGAGGTACATCAACAAGACACAATATTCAATGTTTTAGCATTACTAACCTGTTCAAAACATTGCTTGTTAATAAAACACTGGGAGCATTGAAACAGTGTGAGGGTACATTACTTTCCCTCCAACTGCACTACTTTTTTTACCCTTACTACTATGAACATTACCACAGATGCACATCATCATGGCTGAAACAGAGAGATACTGACCAATCGCAGCTGGGTTTCCTCCTTGAGCTGTTTGCGTGCCTCTCCCAGCACCTGTCCATCTGCCATGCCTTCACATTTCGGCACCTGCATGGACAAACCATACATTCCGTCCACAGTGAGGTGACTTCAATACCAATGCAGTGTCAATGTTCTGCTCTGTAACTCAGCCTGTAGTACACCTCACTCCCAAGCAGCTCAGACTCTGGATGTCATACAGTCCGGCTGCAGTAACAGAGATAAACAGGATCAAGGAATGACAGTCACCTTACCATGCATTACCTTTTTTTTATGAATTACACAAATATCATTGACACCCTACACCTCAGCCAGACCCCTCCGCTCCGCCTCCTCTGGCAAACTGACTGTCCCATCCCTCCGGGCGCCCAGCAGCCACTCCTCGTGGTCTCGCCTTTTCTCTGTCCTGACCCCTCGGTGGTGGACTGCGGAATCACTTGAGATCTTCCGCAAGAGACTCAAAACCCACCTTTTCAGACTCTACCACTGAATTCTGTACATCTAGACAATTGTCATCACCACTGCCTACATGCTCAATACGTTTGTATATGTATCCCTGCGTAAGGGAAAATTACTAACCTTTTCCTTCCGAGTGCTACAGGTATGGTATGCAGCTGCCTACAATGATGTCTATCGCTGTATTACTGCACTGAGCTCTTGCGCGAACTATGATTGTTCCTACCATGTATGAATGCACATCTTGTAAGTCGCTCTGGATAATACCGTCTGCTAAATGATTCAAATGTAAAAATGTAAAAATGCAATTATCCCCCAAGTTCTCTCCAAAAATCTACACAATCAAAACAAATATGAGCTCGAGAAGAAAATGTTTATCAGTAATATTTAGCAGTATTAAGGCCGAGATACAGATAACGGGTGTAAGAAAACAATACATGGAGGTTAGAATACCTTGCGATTGGATTCCAAAAGGTAAGAACTCTCTTCTTTTACGCGCTCTACCTCTTCCTGAAGGGTTATGATTCGGTTGTTTGCAACTGCAAGCTTTAATAAAATACAGAATGAGAGTAGAACCACATAGTTTCTCAAACCATTTTGAAAAAAATGCTTTTTGAAAAGAATAAAATGATGTGCGTTTGCATGCGTGCTTGCATGTGTATGTGCATGTGTGCGCTTGTGTACACGAGGGTAGTGTGAGAGTCAGGGCTCAACACTAAGGTCTAAAAGTGGTTGCCAAGCTGGGCAACCATATATTAGATTTTAGTTGCAGTTACCATGTTATATATATATATATATATATATATAATCTAATTGATATTTAATAGATCATATGATTGCAAGACAGTTAATGTTAGCTAATCAACAGACATAATATGCATGTAAAATGTTGAAGCTGTCTCTGCAGGAAATGGGGGCTCAATTACATTTGAAATTACTTAGCCCTGTAGTCACTAAACAAGTAGGTTAGTAATACTGTAACTATTGCAAATTCTGTAGCAAACTGACATGGATGCATGGAGTGGAATTTGAATATTTAGTTTAGGGAAATTTAGAATTATGTACTGACTACAGTTTTAATGCACAAATCAATCATCTTAATTAGAAACAATATTCATGAATGCAATAAATAAAATAGTGAATATGAATGGCCTTTTGAAAAATAAAAAAACATATCTGCCTCACGCACACAGTGGCAGATTGAAATTAAGTGGGCCCTGACTGAACTTAAAAAGGAAAGACTCAATGTGATGTGTTGCTGATTAACCCTGAACCAATTACAGTTTGTTTCTGAAACAAACAGTGAAATGAAAAATTTGCCTCCAATGTCATGAAAAATGGAACCTAGGTCTTCCGCATTGTCTATGCATAATTGTGTAAGTGCAATGAAATGAAGTTCCCGAATATAGAGAAAACAATGAGCCACAATATCGCGCAAGCTGGCTAAAATGACCAATACTATAAATTTTATTTGAGCAGCTTCAGTTACTGTCTTGTGCTGGTGACAGTGTTCGGGTTGCAAGTTCATCAAGTAAAAAAATCATGAAGGGAGCGCTGCTGCTGTACCACTGAGCAAGCAAAAGCAGAAGCACACCAATTTTAAACTAGGTTTGAAAGAACAGAATAGAATAAAAAAAGCCTTTCCGTTTTGTCTAAATACCCTTGTCTCCTGTCTACTGAACAAGGAAAAATATTCCATAGAAAACCATATAGAAACCTTTTAACATATTAACATTTAAACCTGGTTTAAAATGTGTTCTTCCACCTTAACTTGAGTTGCTTCATTAAATATTCAGCTTTGTAAATTGATAATATGTCAAATGTAAGCTATGGGCACAGTCACTCTGGAAAATAAAGTCCTTTCCTATCAGATTTGTGCCATCAGTCACCATCTCCTAAGAACCAATCAAAACAGTATGTTCTCTGGAGCAAAACACTATTATTAGTTCAAATCATTGAGTCATTGGTAGCACATGATATATTTATCACACCATAAACAAGGACAAAATGCAAACCTCTTCTGTTAACTTTGTATTGGACTTCTCAAGTGCATCCACTTTTGCTTGGAGATTATTCACTGAGGCGCTGTTTATGGAGAGGAACAGAAATAATTTGAGTAGAAGAGCAGTTTCCAGAGGGAAATATTAATGTAGGCATATCAAATCAAATCAAATTTATTTGTATAGCACTTTTTACAAATACATTGTCACAAAATGCTTAACAAAAGGGAACCCAGGCCTAAACCACACCCAAAAGCAAGCCTAAGGCGACAGTGGCAAGGAAAAACTCCCTTGGTAAAAACGATAGGGAGAAACCTTGGGAGGAATCAGACTAGGGGGGACCCTATCCTCTTCTGGCCGGCACAGGGTGTGTCCATATAGCATGTGAGATTTCAATGTCAGGCAATGTAACAGTACCTCAAATGTCTATTAAGTTCTTCAATGTAGTTCTTCTGGTCAAGAATTGCAGTTATCTGGCCATCACTGAAATATGGAAGGGAAACACAGGGATGAACCCCTGAAATAGATACATTCACAGCGGCAGTTTGAAGAATTTTGACAAAAAAGCTTGGTAAAGCAATTTACCTTTGATGTCCAGCTCAAGTCAAATGTCCCCATACACTCACCCTTCTGTGCTTTTGCTGCTGTGACCTCCGTCCTTTAAATACATGGAGAAATCGATAACGCCAACCTGCAAGAACAGACAAGATGCACACAAAACACTGTTATTGAAATGATTTAAATAAAGACCATAGTTTACAGCACAGACACTGCCAAAATTCTAACAAAGCAAATCTGTAGGTCACTCTTTTATTCACGCTAAATAATAACAATGAAAGAAAACCCATGTTTTTCAAGCTATGTTCTAGAGTTCTACTGTACATCTTGTGGCAAAGTGTCAAATCACCTGAGAGTCCAGATCTTCTCCCTTCATACAGAGGTTTGCATCAATAACATTCAGCCCCACCAACAGCCCGGCAATCACGGCACCCTCTTCCTCCATCATTAAGGCATTTGCTTCATAGAATTCACTGAGGAGAAAAGGCATACACTATTAACTACAGCAAAAACACAAACACTCCCTTCTTCATAAACATTTTAATCCAAAAATCTATGAATGTTTTAATACATGGCAGACATTATTATACACATAAAATGGATCCCTTATTGACACTTTAATTTGATGTATATATTGCAGTGTACATACTAGTATTAGTTATATATTAGCTACATATTACATATACATAGTTGCATATTAGTGTACACACACATAAAATGGTCTACATGTGTTTCATATTAATATCAATACAAATATCAATATCCACTATAAAAAACATTAAAATCAACACTTTAATATGTGAGTTTCTAAAGCAACATGAAAAATCTAACAGAGGTCACATAGTTGGTGCCAGAATTGCAGGGGCGTCAGTCACAGAAACGGCTAAATTATTTAACGTGTCAAGGGGAACAGTGTTGAAAATCATGGTGGCATACACCAAACAAGGAGAAACTCCATTAGGAAAGAGGACCAGTGGTCGAAGCTCATGGACAGGGACAGACAGGACAGGAACAGGAAAATCATTCGCATTTCGTAGCAATTATCATGTTAAACTCATGACAGATTAAGTAGTAACTTAAGCGATGGAAATTAGCAAACTAGAAAATGCTAATGTTAACCCCCTGAGGTCGACGGGAGCGGCGCCGCTCCCAGCAGCAATAAAAGTATATTACTATTTCTAATTTCGCGATATTTTATCATACACACGCGACAAAAACATTGACAGAAACCTTAGAATCGCGACTTTCCGATTTGAGCACTGGCAAATCAAATGGGATTTTTTAAATTAGGTTAATTAGACCAAAAGTAAACCTTGTTTTTTACTCTGTTTTTTACCTTTTAGTAACGTCCCCCTTCTATTGACATGGTAACTAGGTGCGAGTTTCGGGGAGGTGTGGGGAGGGGCGTGGGGCCATGTGTGAAACGCCGGCGTAAACAACACAAACTGTCTCGACAATTTGAAGCAAGATTTTATACAGACATACAATTTTATTCAAGATGGAAAGATTTTCTGCGCTGTAGTGTTTGAGAGCATCGATGGAAAGCGACGAAGACAATAACTGACGAAGAGTAAGTAACTATATTTGATTTGCCATGTTATCAAATACTCGTATTCAATATATGAATTCCGTGTGTGAAATTGCAGCGTAAACAATGTCCCGACATTATATCGGATCTTGTCTGTGTTTACGGTTGCGAGCTGCCAGCAACAGACGGTGTATGCTGATATTTATTTGATTTACCATATTTTCAAATACTCGTGAAAATATATGAATTCCGCGTCTTGTGACGCTATACGAAAAAAATCAGAATCATTGCGGACTGCTGCGAATAATTAACGGGAGGATATTTAACCAGCTGGCATTCTGTTTAGGCGCTTGGACATTATCTAGCTTAGCTTGATAATACCTATTGTGATTAATGTTTCTTGCCTCTCGAGAACTTGTTTGTGTGCTTATTGTGGTTTAGATTCCCAGCGTTTAGTTTATTCCGAGATTTTGGATACGTTTTGTTTGTTCCTGATCGTTGGTTATTTTGTTTTGTCTTGTTTATGTCTTTCCGTGTCTTTGTAGACACGGATTTTGCTTTCGTTTTCCTACAGACGTTTAAAGATGAATATCTTAAACTTTTGATCATGTGCCTGTGCCCAATGCCAGACTTTGGATGTTGTCAAACTGGCTTCTGTTGGTCGCAAGAAATGCGTAGGCTACTCTGCAAGATGTCTTTGTCTGATGGCCTTTGACCATGATCTTTCAGGTGTGGATCATGAATATTCAGTAAATTAGCATATAGCCCTCCCACAGCCTGAAATAAATGTGACCAGTTCTGATAAAAACAGGTTTTTAGCTATTTAGATCTCATATGTGCTAAAACATTTTCACACCCTTACATAACCAAGACCTTGATGAACAAACGCACATTGGCAAAACAATTCGTCACTATAGTTTAGTGTGTGCTTTCACAACTTTTGTGACAGCAGAAAAATTAACTATTTTTAACTTGTGTGTTTGTAGATCTATTTACAAGCTGCATATGATACTGACCAAACTATTGATGGCATACAAATGTAGCTGTGATTGTCCTTCAAATAAAAATATTAAACACTTTGGAGTAAATGTGTGTTAAATTGATGAAATTGAGATAAATATCAGACCATGCCAAAATCAAAAAACATCTAAAAGCTTAGCACGGACCTCAGAGGGTTAAGAGCAGCAAACACTTTTAGCTAGCTAAACTACCTAAATTCCTTGGTTAGCAAGCCAACAGGATGAAAACCATGAAAGTGCAATCCGGAAATTAATTAAACCCAAAATTATGTTTTAAGTGACAGATCATTTATTCAGTCGTGCAATTGGTTGTTCATTCAAAGAATCAATTGTTTGATTGAATTCTCAAGCTAATGATCAAGGTGCTTGTGCGAATTTTCTTTCTTTCTTTTGCCAATCATCATCTCTCACTTTAAAAGTGTTTGTATTTAATACCCTACTACATGTTGAAATATATTCATTTTTTTATTATAAACTGGAATTCACTTACAGACACAGACACTGGTATGACAGTAAGTGCTGAGAAACATAATGACGCACAGTATAAGAACTAACAGATTTACCTGAGCAAGTCCTTTCGGTTGATTATGGTCTTCATGTAATCGGAAAGTTTTTTCTGCATCAAGGCGAGACGAAGCCATGCCCTTCCCCTTCCTAAGGGTGTTCTGAAAAGGTGGGGGAAAGGAATTTGTTCATTGCAAAAAAACAAATATATCATGTACTGTTAACCTTGCATCATAAACCGACCAACACCAATTATCAGAAAATCTGAACATATCACAAGCTAAACAGACGTGTTAGTACCATATATAAGAACATAAGAATACATAATGACGAACAGGCAGCTCAGCTCATCTAGGCTCGTCATGTCCTAATCTAAAGAGTATCTAGTACTGCATCTAGCCTGGACTGAATAGCCCAAGTGTTTCTGCCTCTACTACACGACCTGGCAAGCTTTTCCAGGCATTGGCAACTCTCTGTATAATGAAAAACTTCCAAATATCTGTGTGGAATTTGCCTTTAACTAATTTCCACCTATGGCCACTTGTTCTGCTGACCCCACTTATCTTTAAAAAATCTTTGGTAGTTCACTTTGTTAATCCCTTTTAAAACCTCTATCAAATCCCCCCTAAGTCTCTGTTTGCTAAGTTTAAAGAGATTGAGTGCCTTAAATCTATCCCTATAACTTTTACCTTTTACTAGCTTCTATACCTTTCCTGTACTGTGGTGCCCAGAAGTAGTCAGAGGTCTGACAAAGGCATTATATAATATTAATATAACCTCCTTTGATTTATACTCAATACTTTTTGCATCCTGTTGGCCTTTTTCACTGCTGTAGCACACTGCTTTGATGCAGATAAACTTTGATCAATTACTAAGTCTTTTTCAAATTGAACACCTACTCTGTCCATTCTTGGATTTTGTTTAAATCATCTTGGATTGCTTTAGTCAATTCCAAACTGTTTGCCAAACTCCCAAGTTTAGTATCATCTGCAAATGTAACTATTTTGCTACTAACGTTCCTACAACGATAATTTATGCAAATAAGGAAGAGCAGAGGTCTCTGCACCGATCCCTGTGGGACTTCACTGCCCATAGCACCTAGATAAGATACGACTCCATCTACTGTTACACTTTGTATTCACCCTTGCAGCCAATTATGAACCCACTCTGAAACAACTCCTGAAATTCCTACTGAATTCATTTTAACAATGAATGTGGTACCTTGTCAAATGCCTTTTGAAAGTCTAAATACAGTGGGGAAAATAAGTATTTAGTCAGCCACCAATTGTGCAAGTTCTCCCACTTAAAAAGATGAGAGAGGCCTGTAATTTTCATCATAGGTATACCTCAACTATGAGAGACAAAATAAGAAAAGAAAATCCAGAAAATCACTGTCTGATTTTTAAAGAATTTATTTGCAAATTATGGTGGAAAATAAGTATTTGGTCACCTACAAACAAGCAAGATTTCTGGCTCTCACAGACCTGTAACTTCTTCTTTAAGAGGCTCCTCTGTCCTCCACTCGTTACCGGTATTAATGGAACCTGTTTGAACTCGTTATCAGTATAAAAGACACCTGTCCACAACCTCAAACAGTCACACTCCAAACTCCACTATGGCCAAGACCAAAGAGCTGTCAAAGGACACCAGAAACAAAATTGTAGACCTGCACCGGGCTGGGAAGACTGAATCTGCAATAGGTAAGCAGCTTGTTGTGAAGAAATCAACTGTGGGAGCAATTATTAGAAAATGGAAGACATACAAGACCACTGGTAATCTCCCTCGATCTGGGGCTCCACGCAAGATCTCCCCTGTGGGGTCAAAATGATCACAAGAACGGTGAGCAAAAATCCCAGAACCACACGGGGGGACCTAGTGAATGACCTGCAGAGAGCTGGGACCAAAGTAACAAAGGCTACCATCAGTAACACACTACGCCGCCAGGGACTCAAATCCTGCAGTGCCAGACGTGTCCCCCTGCTTAAGCCAGTACATGTCCAGGCCCGTCTGAGGTTTGCTAGAGAGCATTTGGATGATCCAGAAGAGGATTGGGAGAATGTCATGTGGTCAGATGAAACCAAAATAGAACTTTTTGGTAGAAACTCAACTTCTCGTGTTTGGAGGAGAAAGAATGCTGAGTTGCATCCAAAGAACACCATACCTACTGTGAAGCATGGGGGTGGAAACATCATGCTTTGGGGCTGTTTTTCCGCAAAGGGACCAGGACGACTGATCCGTGTAAAGGAAAGAATGAATGGGGCCATGTATCGTGAGATTTTGAGTGAAAACCTCCTTCCATCAGCAAGGGCATTGAAGATGAAACGTGGCTGGGTCTTTCAGCATGACAATGATCCCAAACACACCACCCGGGCAACGAAGGAGTGGCTTCGTAAGAAGCATTTCAAGGTCCTGGAGTGGCCTAGCCAGTCTCCAGATCTCAACCCCATAGAAAATCTTTGGAGGGAGTTGAAAGTCCGTGTTGCCCAGCGACAGCCCCAAAACATCACTGCTCTAGAGGAGATCTGCATGGAGGAATGGGCCATCATACCAGCAACAGTGTGTGGAAACCTTGTGAAGACTTACAGAAAACGTTTGACCTCTGTCATTGACAACAAAGGGTATATAACAAAGTATTGAGATGAACTTTTGTTATTGACCAAATACTTATTTTCCACCATAATTTGCAAATAAATTCTTTAAAAATCAGACAATGTGATTTTCTGGATTTTTTTTCGTCATTTTGTCTCTCATAGTTGAGGTATACCTATGATGAAAATTACAGGCCTCTCTCATCTTTTTAAGTGGGAGAACTTGCACAATTGGTGGCTGACTAAATACTTATTTTCCCCACTGTATATAATATCATAAGCCTGGGTCAGGTCAACACACTTTGTAGCCTCTTCATAAAAGTCCAGGAGGTTTGTTAGGCATGACCTCCCCTTGAGAAAACCATGTTGGCTCTCCCTTATACTATTATTTTTCAAGAATGATTCCAACTTCTTGAATCTATTCCCTAATAATACATTCCAGTACTTTGCATGAGATGCAAGTTAAACTGACAGGCCTATAGTTCCCTGGGTAAGTATGGTCCCCCTTATATATTGGAATTATACTACCCTGCTTCCAGTCATCTGGTATTTCTCCAATGTTTATAGATTGCATAAAAATATCTGACAATGGTTTACATATAATTTCCCCAAGTTCTTTGAGTACTCTGGGATATATGCCATGAGGGCCTGCTGCCTTATTTGTCGCAAGGTTTTGTAGTTCTAGCTAAATTGTCTTCACCACTGTTTACTTGTTCAACACTATACTCCCCAAAAAAATAAAATAATAAAATAAAATAATAATAATTCACTAACCTTTTCCTTCCCGGTGTTACAGGTATGGTACGCAGATTCCTGCACTGATCTCGTGCGCTAACTATGATTGTTCCTACCATGTATTAATGCACATCTTGTAAGTCGCTCTGGATAAGAGCGTCTGCTAAATGCTTAAAATGTAAATGTAATGTATGTAGTTTTTCTCGTACTTCTATGTCCCTTATCTCAAAGTCATTATCTCCAAAACATTCTGTACATTGACTATACATTTAGGCATATTTATAACCTCTTCTCTAGTAAAGCTCTCAACAAAGTAACTGTTTTGTGTGTTAGCAATATCCTTATTATTAGAAACCAAAGTTCCTTCCTTATTCTTAATGCACTTAACCTCATCCTTAACTTTCCTTTTTCTACTACAATACTGAAAAGACTTTTCTTGGGAAATTATCATTTCAAACAGAGACACCAAGTTGATAAAAATACAATCAGCACCGAGGTGGTTCCGAACAGTCAGTTGCAGAAAAAGAAAAATACAATCTTATAGCTAACTAACAAACTTTAGTTCCGGTTGCCTGTAGCGTGTAAGCTAGCAGCAGCCAACCGAAACGGCTATATCTCAACACTTCAAATTAAACAAACAAAACCTAGTTAGCTATTCAATATTCACCTGCTCGAACAAACCCCCAAAAAAAAACTCACGTCAGCTCGGTGCAATGCCGCATTTGGTAATTGGTTGGCTTTCTAACAAGCTTGCCGAAGCTAGATGGGGAAAACATTGAAAATTCCCTCTCTGTCCCCAAACAGCAACAAAAGTTAACCTTAAGAGCAAATCTTACCCTTTTGATGATAAACACCAAAATATAATCAAGAATAAAAAATACAATATCAATAACCTTAACAACCGAAATAGTAACAAACAATCTGCTCAGATTCTCTGTACGAACGACAAGAGTAATCCCGTCAGGCAAAGTAGTAGCAAAGATCAGCAGCAGTAGCAAAGATACTGTTTACTAACTGAGACAATTAGGTTGAGATCTGGTAACTGAGACCAGTCCAATACATCAACTTAGAATACAATAAGTAAAATAGCCTTTGC
Organism: Aldrovandia affinis; assembly: GCA_029706075.1. Taxonomy (NCBI): domain Eukaryota; kingdom Metazoa; phylum Chordata; class Actinopteri; order Notacanthiformes; family Halosauridae; genus Aldrovandia; species Aldrovandia affinis. Next base: position 3,399,539 of record JAINUG010000093.1, on the reverse strand, counting down.
TATACTTATGTTCTGGAAAAATACTCTTTTGCTGGTGGCAAATCAAATCCACTGTTTGCACCATTATTTAGCCTGAAATCATTCTTGTTTTGTGGTCTGTGTTTAAATTAAGACAGGTCTGATTTGAAATGGATAGATGAAGACCCCAAGCTGTCTGCAAATTGAGCATAGTCTACTGGAAGGATGTAAAAAACAAGACTCAAAGAATCAGGTGTATTGCTCCATGTGGGCAGAGTGGATTTTTTAATAGCCCAACATCTCGGCGAGTCCCCTCCCTCACGTTTTCCACTGAGCGGACACTAAATTCACAGTGACAGCACGTGGTGCAGGGTCGTATTTTCTGATATTCCAGGGAATAAAAACCTTATCTATGGAAGACATTCACTGCGGCTTGGGACATTAAATCCTCTAAGAAAGTCTAAGCAATGTATTCAATTCATACAGACTCATTCACCCATTATATGGATCTACCAACTATGTATCTTTTGCGGATGTCTATGAAGTTGCTTACTTGAGACCAGGAAGGTCCTTTACACTGGCCGTGATTTCACCTGCTTCTGGGGTTAACTTCTCCACTAACTCCAAAGGACCCCAAAAAGACTTGTTCTGCCCAAGGAACGTCTTCTTGCCTACAATACACACACAGCTTTCAGTCTTGTACAGAATACTCAAAATACTAACCACATATTTACTGGTAATGTCAAGTGCATATTTTCTGATGGAGATTCGTGTTGAAACTATTGTAAAGAAATGGAAACAATACAATTGAAATGGAAATGCAGTAATGGCATTTGATCCATCTGGCTTCAGTACAGACGGTTTTTCATCATTCAGAGTTTCAGACTTGAGTTTAGATTATAGGTTTTTAGGCCTAACAGCCCAGCTGAAAGGCTTTCAAAATGCAGAGCTTTCCAGATGGCTAGACATTAAATGCCGAAAGGAGTTCCATAATTATTATATAAGGACAATGTACGCCAATTTGAAATTGGCGTTCAGTGTGAATATGAAGTTAAGCAAGAAGTGGAAAAAATGTATCTGAAGTAGAACATGCTGATATTGTTTCCTCCTCAGATAATGACTGAAACAGTCATATACAACTTATACCACAGGTCAGAGCAGCAGCAGACACACAAGTAAATAAGCAGCTGCGTGTCTGGCCTAACACAACTGGTGGTCTAAACTGAGATAATGTGTGCACAAAGGCAGAGCAATCAAAATCAATGAGTGATTCAACCTCCCAATCAGAATGTAGTAGCAGCTTTGACATTTGATAATACACAAGGGGGTGACAAGCAATGCTCCTCCCTGCTACTAGGGGCAGCCTGTGCATACATATTACAGATAAGCACATGGCTGGCATCAGCAGGACATAAGTCTGACCGAACAAGGCATGCGGCTGGTCAGTGAGTCCGCTAGAACGCATACTTTTTAGGCCATGCTTTAGACAGTGCTCCATCACCACAAAGAACTGCTGGAGTGGGGCATAGTCAGAGTCGAGGGTCCGACCCAGGTTCAGCGCCGACTCAATCAGTCCTTTTATGCTCAGCTTGGCCATGTTCATTAGGTTGAGCCTTTCGATGGTGATGGGGTCCTTGGGATCTAAAGAAGAGAGACGAGAAGAGTGAGCAGCAAGGCACTTCAGCGCTGGTCACCATGGCGACGGCACTCAAACAACCTGAATAGCTACTGAACTGCGTGTAGCAATTATTAGGCCTACCTCTGGAAAAGGAAGGGATTGTCATTCATAACATGATGAGACCTGTGTCAAATACATATTTTAAATATGTCAATTCTTTAGATGACAGGAAAAATCGGAAAATCTGACACTATTGTCAATGAAATATGTTCCAACCTGAAACTTATAATCATATGAAATAATAATTTTACTGGTGTCTAAAGGGGTCAAATCAATAGTTAGGGCTGTGACAACATGACATTTTCACAGTATGATAATCGTACTACTCAATAACATGGTTTTCAGTATATCATGGTATCAGTAAGCAAATAAAAATTTTTTTAAATAAAAATAATCTCACACAAAGGTTACTCAATCTGTTTATTGTATGACTTGCAGATTTATATACCATTTTAATTGAAAAATAAAACAAAAAATTCAACTTAACATAGTAATTCTATGTTTCAATCAATAACCATGTATGTATAAAACACAATGCGCAGGCCTACTCTCAATAATTGAAAATGATAATCAGAAAACGGAACTGTCAAATGAGTAGCACTAGATGCATTTAGGCCTAGCTTTCCTTTTTAAGGAAGATTTTTATGTAAGAAGACTAGCATGTTAAATCTTTCAGGTTTTAGGCTTATGGCCACAAGTGACCACATGTGGCCAGAAGCGCTGGAAACTCTTTCAGAGGCAACAGAATTTTCTTGGCCAATTTCACCATTCTTGGCATGTCTTCTTCGTTGGACACTGCTTCTTCTTCAGTTGAACCCCGGTCTTATTCACCATCTTTTTTTTAATCCAAAGTGAGTCCACACGGATAAACGAGTTTGCTTTTTGGGGGGATATAATTTGTCATTACAGACCACCTCGGCATCGGAATCAGTGTCGGACATCGCAAGTTTTATAACGGACTGCAAACAGATTTATGCCATGTAGCTAGCTAGCTAATAACAGGTTGGGAAATGTGAGGGAGCTGTCTGCATGTGCGTGATCGCATTGTAAACAAAACAAAATGACCAGCCAAAGAGGTGGTGGGATTAAATGACATTAGCAGACACCCCAGGTCCAGTATTATATTATTTAATGTGGGTTATTTTGACATTTGAGTAGGGTAACGGTTGAAGTATTTTTTTTCCCTGCATGAAAATAGCTTTTGCCACATGACTTACTATTACGGTATTACGTTAAGTTTATGATGGTACTATTTCATACCGTCATACCCCTAGTCTGAGTATAATATTAGTATAGGGCAACATTATCTGTTATAATAACATAACTGTTCTAGCTCCATAAACATATTGAAAAACACCATACAAAAGCATGCTTAAGGGTCCAATGCGATACTGGCTGACACCAACAGTCCTTGAATATTGCACTCTCGTACAGGAATGCAAGAGATGTTGATTTGTTGAACTGTTTCACTATTCAGACTCCTAATAATGGATCAAACTGTAGTCCAGCTCAGATGGAACAAAAAACTGAAATTTCTCTGGCACTCCAGGACCAGGGTTGCCTATCCCTGCTCTAGTATAATTTTTTGGAAGACTTGCACCAGCCAGAATATTAAACCAGTGTCTTTCAATTTGTTTTAATGTAGCAGCTTTCTGACACTGCTCATTGCACTGACTGCATATATAAGAAGTATGCCATCCAGGCATTTACACAACCCAGCATTTACTTGAGTAACAAAGCAGAGGAAACTCAGAGGCATAAAACAACAATTATATTTCTGTTTTCAAAAGAAAAAATAATTTCTTAAGAAGGGGGCTCAACCCATTGCTGAGTCAAAGTCAAACAATCAAAATGTATTTTTTATTACTGCACATTTGTACAAGTGCACGGTCACAGCACGTAGGGAAGAATGTGCTTTCCAAAGGAAATAGAAGAAAATACCCATAAAACCCAAACCAGAAAATTAATGCCTGAAGCCAGGAAATGTGGTTGGGAGAAATCCCTGGAAAGCAGTGTAACAGAGTTCATATGAATGGAGTGACAGAAACAAATGATGGCGTGTATATGAACAAATCCCTTAGTTCACTGAGGTGGCTGGAAGGGTGTCCGTTGAAGGGCTACAGATTTGGGGGGGGTCCCATCCAAGAGTGGCCAGGTAAGCAAGTCAAGCATTGCACAATACAGGCTTGGTACAACATCACATATATGCCAATGTGCTAGTCTTTATACAGGAAGATTCACTTTAAGAGCTATACATTTATAGATTTAACACATATTTTTGCAAAGGAGGACAATAAAAAATGAAAGTTTTGAACTTGGCATTGTACATAACATCCATACTTTACACATCCCATACATCGCTCTTTAAGTGCATGTCCTGTGGCTACCAGCCAATAATAAAAAAGGATTTAAAAGTACATTTCATTTATTTCATTAAAAATCTATGCCAAATCTGATTTACATACTGGATGATTTCAACCACAAGATAACTTTTTTTTAATCCAGTGCCTTTTGACATATGGATCACAGCTCCATTAACTAGGCCTACTCCACGAGAATTGATCATATCCAACAGCAAGCACGTCATGCACCTCACACACCACTGACTTCCCCAGGGCGTGAAAGTGTTGACTAGGGTTGAAGCGATAATAAAATACTTGCATGTGGTCTAGAAACACACTCATGTATACTGTCTTCTGTGAAGTGATAGATCTTTTTAAACAACAACAATAAATTAGGGGGATTATGAGAAAACAGTTGTGAATCAAAATATGACCATATTTTAAATCAGACATACTCAAACCAGTAGCAAATGCATTTGGTAATGGTCATTCCTTTGTACAGGTAACTATCAAAATAAAGGAAACACATGAATAAATGAAGGGTTCTGGCAATTCTGTTATGCAGCGGGGTGCATTTGCCTGGCATAGTTTAGATCCAGTCAGCCCCTTAGAGGGCTAGGTAAACACCAATAAATACAATGTCATTCTGAGTGAAACATTTCTATCGTGATGGAAGTGGTCTCTTCTAGGATAACAATGCCCCCATCCACAGGGCACGAGTGGTCACTGAACGGTTTGATATGCATGAAAATGATGTAAACCATATGCCATGGCTGTCTCAGTGTCCAGATCTTAACACTTATAGGAGATTCTGGAGCGGCGCCTGACACAGCGTTTTCCACCACCACCAATAAAACACCAAATGATGGATTTTCTTGTGTAAGAATTGTGTTGTATCCCTCCAAACAAAAGCTGCAGGTTGTTCATGTTCTCAGAGAGAGAGAGAGAGAGAGAGAGAGAGAGAGAGAGAGAGAGAGAGAGAGAGAGAGAGAGAGAGAGAGAGAGAGAGGTAGCGCTGAAGAGAGTGAGATGTAGCACTGCGAAGAAAGGGGGAGAGAGGGTTGACAGCAGCAGGCGCCACCCCCCACATAGGACAGGTCTAGGACAACTGATGTAACAAGTGGGAGGAGCTTGAAGATTATGCTGTAATAGGCACCTTTCAATTCATCAAATTTCTTAAATCCTTCCATAAGTATTTGTAAAGAGCAATGCAAAGGAACAAAGACAAGAAAAGAAAAATAATATTGTGGCATGCATACTTAAATAAAAGTAACATAAAACAAAGGAGGAACATAAAGAAAGCCTACTTAATGTTTCTGTTGGCTTCTACGATAAGACGCCACCACCATAAAACCTATTTCACGACTAAAAGATAAATGCTTTGATCAGGGAGTACGAGAGTTTCTAAATCATATTTATTTTGTTTTATTGTTCTTAACTAAACATGCAAATACATTTACTAGCCACGTCACACTAGGCAGGAATCAACTTGTTAGGAATCAACTTCCTCATTGTAATACAATTGAAACCTCTGTGATAAAATCCTAGCCAGGTGAAAAGCTGCAAACAATGGTGCTTAACCTGTCTTTGCTAAAAATTTGAGAAACAATAATTAGCATAAAGCTCCAGTGGAATCCATATATTGGAAATTGATCCATCCACATACAAAAAAATGCAAAGCATTCTATATTTGAATATATCCCAGTTCAACAATGAGATTTCACCACCCAAGAGTGCAGCCGGTTATGCAGTTGGGCAAGTACAGGCTGGCAGGACTTTAGTCACCCACCAAATTCCCAGAGGATAGCTTTCAAACCACAGACCTGCTCTGTCACACCATCACCAGTTGCCAAGGTTATTACATTTTTAACATTTTACATTTTAAGCATTTAGCAGATGCTTTTATCCAAAGCAACTTACAAGATGTGCATTAATACATGGTAAGAACAATCATAGTTCGCGCAAGAGATCAGTGCACGATCAGATCAGATTATTAAACGCAAAGTAGACGGGACTGTCATAAACGAAAAAATGTTTAAAAAAATAAAATAAACGATGTAGATAGCACCCGAATATATTGACCTACTTGCTGGCCCGTGTGGCAGTTTTATAGGCTCATGCCAGGAATGTAAAATGTCTGTTACTCATGCTGGGCATAAAACAATCCAATGTCATGCTCATTCTACTGCAGGCCAAATCAATGCCCTCCCCCCATTAAAACAGACACCCAACCCCATATCTTAATCATAGCATCAATGCCCACCTGGTCAAGTAGCCACCAATACACCAGTTAAAAAGGTGGGCCCATTTTTGACCTTGTATTACTGGTGTAATACAGTAATTTCAGGGTTTTGTTTGCAGGTAGCTAATAAATGTAAGAAATAGTTGTGCTTCCTTAATCATTTACTTCACCATTGTACTTAGCAGTTCAACCAAAACATAAATGCTAATAATAAGAGACAGAATTAAGAATGCCATTTCAATGGGGCAGAACCTTGAGGAGTAATAGCAATCATCATGAAAGCAAAAAAATATATCAAAGTGTCCTTTTGCTGGAGACATTTGTTTAACTGAAAGAAATAGGTATTTTAGGCTAATCAACATCAATTTTTTATTTACAAAGACATGACAAAATCAAATGAGAGTACTGTATGTACTCCATAAGGTACCTGCTATCTGAGGAAAGCTATTCTGCTTAGCCTCACTTAATTCTCAACAGAAACAGCAATTCTCAGCGCCATTTCAAAACTAGACCAAACATTCCCTGTATTTGAATTGCACTATCCTTAGCACTTTCCATTGACAGAAGAATATGTGGGCAAAAGGAAAAGGGAAAATGAACATTGACACTAAATAGGATGACATCAGCCTGTGTCAGAGTCCTCTTGAGGATAACCTTAAAAGAAACATTATCTGTGAAGAACTCATCCTATGCAAATGCACAAAAAAATGAGCCAGATAGGGGGAGAATTTCAGTGCTTTTTCCCTTATAAATATGGCCACACAATTTGTACACTTGACTATTATTCTGTCTGTCTGTCAAGCAGCACCAAAGTGTGGTCCAATTAACAATCATGTCACTGTACAATTGGAATCCATGCCAATTTTCTCTTGCTGACTAAACAATGTCAAACTAGTTCCTGCAGTCTCTAGATTTACAGTGCTGTGCCAGTCAGTACTTCAAATGAATTGGGAGTTTTAAAACAGTCAGTCAGAACATGTAAAAAAATGTCAAATATTTTAAGAAAATGATTGTTTTTTAAATGTATTTGGTCACCTACACAGCATAAAACAAACATTATCTAAACCCACAGATAAAAATCCCAAGCTTCCACATATTTAGTGGTTGCCAGTTGCAGTATTAAAGTAATATAGTTGTAGTATAAAGTACTGTATTTACTAGGGCTGACCCCATTTAGCCAACTGGTCGATTGTTTGGTCGATGGGCTGTTGGTCGACCAAGATTTGTTTTGGTCGAGCAGTCGCGCAAAAAATAATAATAATAAAAAAAGAATTCTCCACGGAGCATGACACCTAGATTCGCGCCACAGTTCGGCGTGCTTGTCAGTAGAATAATCCATTCTGGATGCTGCGGGTATGGCAGTGACACTCTTAACATAGCTAGGCCTATATATGTTCTCTTTAAATTATATTAGGCAGTTAAGGTAATAGTAATGCTGTGAATAATTCTGAAAAACGAATAAAAGCAAAATTTTATAATAAATGTGTTTTGATAATTGTATGGTTTATATATCTGTAACTAACATGCGTAACACCCCCTTTCATGTAGCCTATATTGTATCCTTCTTGTTTTAAACGCGCTAATGTGCAGTTAAGATTAGTGATATAGGCATACTTGAATTACTAATTTGAAATATAACCTAAGAACATAATGTCAAAGAAAAAATCTGGAGTATGGCAGCATTTCGTTTTAATCGCGGACAATCCAAAAAAAGTGGAATGTAAACTTTCCAAGGCATAAAACGAGGAGCAGCCTTTTGCCAAAAAATGTGGACAAGCTAGTGTTCCTGTGCCATAACATGAAACGACTGGGGAAGTAGGCCATCGGATGGCTACAATTTAAGACATTAGGCTATGTGTGATCATTTGTTTGTTAGCCTATTTTTTTTGCAAAATAGATTTGAAATCCCAATGAGACCAACCTGGTTAATTAAATAAAACATAGCCTACGCATTAGAATGTGTTATGGTTGTGGTCAAATAAAAGCGTCAGCCTATTATGTGGCCATACCGCAACTTCACAAGCGCAACGGCAGAATTTGCAAGGGCAGCATGAAGAGGCTCGGAACTGAATTATTATTTTTTTTCTTTTTTTCTTTCAGGTAATCTTGAACTCCGGCTCCATAAAGTCATTAGCCTATTGTTACTCATTTGTGTCATTCACTTAAGAAACATGAGACAAGTGCATATAGTTGTATTTATTAAAACAAATAGGTGTCATATATATTTTTTTAAGTTTCGACCAATCGAAAAAAACGGACGACTGTTGGTCGACCAAGATTTGTTTTAGTCAGGGACAGCCCTAGTATTTACCAAACCTCAATGCAGTTATAAAACAAGTTAGTTTCAATTGTCAATTTAAAAAGAAATAGATATACACAATGTGACTCACATACCCTTGATACAGCACATCACATTAATGCTCTATGGCGGTAAGCAGAAAAAGCCAAGCATGATCAACATGCCAATCAATACTCCATAAAACATAACAAATACATCACATAACAATCAATCACATAATTCTAAGTTTTATCAAAACCAGTACTTATTTCCCTTGATGGCGCAAATAACCTCCCTGATTAAATAACATATTCATTAAACTCGACTTCTAAACCAAAGTTTCAAATTTTTCTTGAAACTACTCCCCATCTGAATACATTTAATTTAACTTGGCAGCTTGTCCATTCTTCTGCACCAGTGTTATGGAAGGTGTTTTTTCCTGCCTTGGTTTTGTAACGTATTGTTTTTAGGTTGGCAACACTGGAACGGGTGTTGTGGTAATGACTCTCACTAATACAGCTAACGTAGCCAGATAGCTTGGGGCTGAGTTGTGCAGAATTTTATAAATAAGACCAGTTTTGAGTTTTACAACTCTTTTTTGGACTATAATTAGTTGTTTAAAATGACTATCATGAGTCCTGGGAGGTAGCTTCAGTACAACTCTCATCAGTTTAATTTAGGATGTTTGTAGTATAGATTGTGACCACAAGGTATACGCATAATCGTACTGGCTCTGAACTAAGGCTGTAGCAAGTGTCCTCATGGTTTCAATGTCAATGTACTTAGCTATTCTAGCCAAATATTTAATCCTTGAATTGACCTTTCCCAAAACCTTTACTGCCATGTTGTCCCTGGACAGCCCAAGTAATTCACTGTACTTTTTGTCTTGATGTGTACCATTGCACATAACTGAGTCCAGATTTTTTTTCATTTTTGGTCTGGAACCAAATACAATGGTTTCTGTCTTGCCCAGGTGAAGAGACAATTTATTGTCCGACAGTCACTTACTGACATTAACAGGTTCTGTGCTCTGTTAACTGTTCTACCGCATCTTTGTTTTTGTGAAGATGTGGTAGAACAGAAGCATAGGCTCATTTGTATAAATAATGGTTTTAATGACATTGGGCTTGCAAAAAATACTGCAAACACAGAGGAAAAGTGTGTACATGCAATTAGACATATACACTACCGTTCAAAAGTTTGGGGTCACCTTCCATCTGGACTATGGCTAATCGGGCACTCCTTCATTCTTCAGCAAGATAACGACCCGAAACACACCTTGAAGTTGTGCAAGAACTATCTGGTGAAGGAGGAATGTGAACAACAACTCAAGCTAAAGACCTGGCCTGCCCAGTGTCCAGACCTCAATCCCATAGAACTTGTATGGGACAAACTGGAAAGGAAGAGTCAAAGCAAAGCCACCCACAAGTTTCTCTGCAGGATAGCTGGAAAAACATGTCGGGTGATTTCCTGCTAAAACGTATTAACCGAATGGCCACTGTTTGTGAGGCTATTCTCACACCAAAGGGTGACTATTTTGAGGAATCCAAGATTCAATTTTCAATATAATTTTCTTGAACATTTCTTTGATGTTCATTTTGTTCATTGTTACATGTGTTTTTTTGTCATTTTAAAGTATTTACAGAAATGTATACGGTGTAAAGCATTGTCAATTATGAGATAAAAATAGTTTCCAGCAGGTGACCCCAAACTTTTGAATGGTAGTGTATATATAGGTGGACTATCGGTATCTGACGATATTTGCCTTGTTGACTGGAACAGGCTTATTGGCCGATAAGATCAAATTTACCGATGGCAGCGGCTGCTAATTACACGTCAATTATTGGTCTAAATGTTCAAACTTGAATGGAATGGCAGCATCTTTTATTTACAGGCCAATCGAACTGAAACCATGCCTAATTTACAGGTGAATTGTACAATGCTGCGATTGACTAACTATCACAAGCACTCTGGCACTCCACACAGTCTTGCACAAGATGCATGTTAGAGCTGGGCGATAGGGCCAAAAATAATTATTATGATATGTTGACCAAATACTTTGATAACAATATTGAAACGATAATTTGTATGTGGAAAAAAGCTGAGTATGTACAGATATTCAAACTTTATTTAACATTCAATGCTTGTATGTGTGGTACGTTTTCAAGCATAATTTCCAGTATAAAGTTTGCACTTTGCATAAACAAATACAAAAATATATATACAGTACCAGTCAAAGTTTCGAGTACACCTTCCATCCGGATTATGGCTAATAGGACTCATTCATTCTTCAGCAAGATAACGACCCAAAAAACACCTTGAAATTGTGCCAGAACTATCTGGTGAAGGAGGAATGTGAAGGACAAAATGAGGGACAAACTGGACAGAAGAGGCAAAGCAAAGCAACCCACAAGTGTCTCTGGGAATTGCTGCAAGAGAGCTGGGAAGACATGTCGGGTGATTTCCTGCTGAAACCTATTAACCGAATGGCCCGTGTTTGTGAGGCTGTTATCACGGCAAAGGGTGGCTATTTTGAAGAATCCAAGATTCAATTTTCAATAAAATGTTCTTGAACATTGCTTTGATGTTCCTTTTGTTTATTGTTACATGTGTTTTTTTTGTAATTCTCAAGTATTTACAGAAACTTATATGGTGTAAAACATTGTCAATTATGAGATGAGCCTAGTTTTGAGCAGGTGTACTCAAACCTTTGACTGGTACTGTGTATATATATATATATGACTGCCTTTTCACACCTGAATATGATTTTTTGATTGCCTCTGCCTCTTTTTTTCGCCATACTTTTCTTTATATTCCTTTTCGTGATAACTTCTGAAATGATGGAACAGATTAGATGTATTCCTGTCTGCCACCGGGACCGCTTTATTACAGTACTTGCAGAACACGCATCCTTTCTGGTTTTTGCCAGCTCGTTTGTAATCAAAGTTAACTGACGTGCAGCCTTTTTAGGGACTAAACTCAGTTCGTCTTCAATTGCGTTGTCACTTTTAATCTGGGCCTACCCTTGTTAGTGGGTTTACTGACGGAAAAAATTCACTCCATGCTTCGCTATCTCCAAGTTTGGCGTTTTGATGATTCTTCCCTCTGACTTCACTGCAGTGAAGTTGTGCTTCATATCAAGGCTGGCTGTGATTGGCTGTGTTGTGTGTTGGTTGTGTTGCGGATAGAAAAAGGCCAAAACCAATTCAGGAATTATTCTCCTCCATGCTAATGTTATAGCCTCACCGCAATCATCAACATTTGTAAATGTTCCATGGTTGATAACTGAAAATACGATAACGGTGTAAAATGTGGTTATCGCCCAGCTCTAATGCGCACTGTTCTCATTGCTTTAAGCCTTGCTGTTTTTGTTGATAGTGTTATAGTATTAAGGGCGGCACGGTGGTGCAGTGGATAGCACTGTCGCCTCACAGCAAGAAGGTCTCGGGTTCGAATCCAGGCCGGGGGCCTTTCTGTGCGGAGTTTGCATGTTCTCCCCGTGTCCGCGTGGGTTTCCTCCGGGTACTCCGGTTTCCTCCCACAGTCCAAAGACATGCACGTTAGGCTAATTGGAGAGTCTAAATTGCCCGTAGGTATGAGTGTGTGAGTGAATGGTGTGTGTGCCCTGTGATGGATTGGCGACCTGTCCAGGGTGTATTCCTGCCTCTCGCCCGGAACGCATGCTGGGATAGGCTCCAGCACCCCCCCGCGACCCTGACCAGGAATAAGCGGCTTAGACAATGGATGGATGGATGGATGGATGGATGGTATTATTAAATGTCCTAACTTTCTGTACTCTTCTGGGTGAAAACTTCATCTTGGCTTGGCTTTTATTGCTTGGTGGTTGACGCACCTTTGCAAACCACACCCGTTCACAGCAGATCTGGTCAGTGCTTTGTATAGTAGCTGTGTATATGAGACATATGTATATGACTTATGTATCCGAGGCTTATTCCATCATATATGAAAGTGCACGTTTTGTGAATACAGTTACAGACACCCCACAGCCCCACTAAGCCAAATTACACCAAGCTCGGTAAGCCCTGGTTCACGGCTCATTGTGGTGACGTGCGTCCCCTAGACGCGGTGAGCTTACATACCTTCGTGGACCGGCTCTGGGTCGGGAGTGAGCAAAATGTCGTTGAGCTCTCGCAAGCAGAGCCACTCCCCATCCACCGAGACCCGAAAGTTGCAAAGGTAAATGGTCTCTCGGGCTGCCTGTGTGATCTTGTCGGTGTTGGAGGTTTGGGCATCGCTCTGGGGTGTCAGGTCAGACATGATGACTCAGCTGGTTCGGAAACAGCAGCGGAAAAACCAACTCTGTCCACCGAGCCAGGTTCCAGAAAATGCCCCCCTCCTCCAAAAACAGGAACAAACAAAAAAAACTATGGAAACCCTCTGCTACAGCGCTTCTGGTAGCTTATACAAAAGCTATAGTGGAGAGAGAGAAAAGGAGGAGGAAAAAAAGGGGGGGAGGTAGAGGAAGAGAGGCTGATAGCAATCCCCAGCAGAAGTAAAAGAATGCTGTTCTCTTCTCAGCCACCTTGCCTCCCACCCTGATCACGGATGAGTGCGGGTGAAAGGACTACCGTCTCAAAACAAAAGGCTGGCCTGCTGTCGCCGCCCACTCTGCTGCTCCAAGCTGCCCGGCCACAGGATTTGGAGGGGCCACAAAAGCTTCTCACCAGTCCCTGAATCAAAACCTTCCTCTCCCCTGTTCAGCTCAGCTATCACTAATTGGATTGGCTGTGTGCAGAGCACTGGGGTGGGCGTAGACCAAAATGGCCGACTGATGAGCTGTGCTGAAAATCATGTGTCACGTGAGCAGGTGGGACTCAGCAGACTAAAAAAATAAATGAAACAAATCCCACAATGCCTAACTGATGCTGTCGATAAGAGGGAAGCTCATCTATCTACCTTGGCTCAAAAGCATTCCCTGTCCAGGAAGTAGGCCTGTTAATCGAAAGCAAATTTGTTCTGTTTCCATGAAATGCCTCTGTTGCCCACTGCCTCATTACATAAGGACTACTGCTGGGAAACTCAGAGCTTTTTATGAAGAGTTTTATAAAAATCATGTGAACCTTTATGTTTGGAGATTAAAATAGTAAAATATTAAATGTTCACTTCTTGGATAAATAAACACCATTAACACTAGATAATGCAGCAATATGCATGATCTCCCTTGCTTCTCAAATCTTTAAACATCTCAGACAGAAAAATCAATACAGACCATTATGTTCACGCTTTTATTGCTCTGAGTAAATTGCTATTCACCCACGGAATGATGAGACAGCAACATTGTCATTACCATGACATTTTCTGACCAGACCACCTACTTTCCAAATTAAAAGTAAAATGATCTGTAATGGTAAAAAGAATTGGGCCTATACTATGAAAAGATCATTTGGAACAACATCAGTGGAAATTAAAACTCCATATGATGCATGCATGGTGCGCCTTGGTACATTAAGCGTCATTGCTACAAGTGGATACCAACAATGTACGTAATTTTCAAAATGCTCAAATTAAGTGGTTGTAATGTAAGTAATGTAATGGTACATCATTGCTATTCACACATGCCCTATTCACATTGCTATTCATTTCATGCCCGATATAATATTACGCAACTAACTTTTCTCTGCTTCAAACTCACGTGAGATATAATACAGAAAGTATAACCGATTAATTATCCTCGCCTATGGTATAAACATTTGCTCAGGCAGTTTGATTTACTTAGCGTTGTTAACCCAAAGAGAAAAAATAATTCAGCCTGAAGAACTACGAAAACAATGACTGCATTATTATACAAACTGAGAGCCTTCGCTACTTTGGACGACTAACGAATGTGACTAATTGAGAAGTTTATACTACGACAGATTTTTCTTATTTTAGAAGAAAAACACTAGTGCCTCTAATAAATAGGCTATCTTGCTGGTAAACGCAATGAGGGAAAATGAGGGAAGCAATGAGGGAAAATGTCTGGAATATGCTAGCATTGTAAGGACGCTTGAAGGAAAGTCAAGACAAGAAAAGCTAATGGGCAAACTCCACTTTAACGTATTAGGAATAACTTTCTGCAGAAAAGCAGATTAAATCAGCCATACAGGCAACAAATTCAACATCTAGTGTTACTTAATAAACTCAAATATGTGTGCTTGCGGGGTCTATCATAATTCGGTTACATTTAAACGTCCTCCTCTAGACAGCAACATTACTTTTTCTATTCGTATGTCTAAGGCGTCGCTTTGCACGATGAAGGACCGCTTGTCACCAATATTTTAATAGGCTATTATTATTATGATATGTATTTGCCAAGAATTGTCGGTTTAGATGCGACATGAAAAAAAAAATGGAATTGTACTACCGCTTCTGAGAAAATTCAGTTCGTGTATACTTCCAATGGGCCTATTCATTAGGTTTTTCCAGTTTAACAAGTTCGTGTCTGTCCACTACCACTGCTAATCCAATTATAGCTAGAGAAAAAAAAAATCCGATGGGAGTCATTTCCGCAGGTTAAAATACCTATAATGAACATTATCTTTCCATTCTGACAAATGCAGACATTTGGATTTAGCTAACCCACTTTACGTCACTGAGGAGTAGCCTATTTCCCTAGTCTACTTGCGTATTATACTCTTTTTGCGTATTTTCTCTTTCTGGCAACATAAAAGTACAGTCTTCGGACTAGAAAAAGCGGGCGAATTAATTGCGTATAGAATATATTCCATGAATTCCAATGTATTATTACTCACTATTCATGATTATCCAAAGCAAGAAGTTATGGCATTTAAATGGAATAAAGTTTTAGTGGTGGGCAATTGGCAGAGGTCTATCTTGCTTCTCTCTCTCTCGCTCTCACACACAATGTAGGCTACTGTTACACACAATCGCTGCGGTTATAGATGAGCAGAAGTTTAAAAAAATCCCCAAACCTCTCCAACGGCAAATTTGGAAAATGCATCATTACATAGGCTAAGTTACGATCATTGTGGTTATGTCAAGCACATGTAGCCAACGTTAGCTATCAGGCTATTCGTTAAACAGGCTCGACACTGAAGCTTTCCATGCTTGCTAGGTAGTACGTTTTACGTTTTGGTTTCTCGTGTCCAAAACAGAAACCTGAGAAAATGAACAACTTAGTTCTAAATGTATTTGTGTTTTGGTGATACATTTGTCAACAATACACTGGGCTTCGAATACTTGAGTCAGCTATTATACCATTAGCTAATAGCTAGCTACACGTTTCGCTTTTGTCCTTTTGACCCACTAAGTAATATTGCTGTTAAAATACCCTCTCGCTGTATGTGATATTCCTTGCAACAATTCACTTCCTTCTGACATGCAAAACTAGTTTAATTTTTGGTGCTAAATAGCTAAACAGGCTACCTTGTCAATAATGGCTTATGACTCATGTGACTGACGATAAACCGCACATGGTTCAGAAAGCATGCATGGGGCATTGGGGAGGAAACCTCAATACCACAGATCATTTATAATAATATAGATTGGTAAAACGTATTACATTCTGTAGAACCGATTTACTCACCAACACACGCATGCAAAATAAAATGTTGGTGTTGTATGTTCGTTCAAGTCCATACTTTGGAAGAACCAACCTCTTTCCTACGGTAGTTGCGGTCGGAGCGCGAAAACGCGTTGCTGTATGTTCCCACAACCAGCAGATACTGTAGCCAATTTAATCAAAACCTTAAGATCGCGTGGAAATTGCTAAAGAAAAACGAGGGCATTCTTAACGACTTTGCCCAAATTATAACACTTACTTTTCTTCTTCATTCTCTCAATTTGAAACTCATACTGTGGTGACAACGGGGACTCTCTCTTTGTGAATTGTATGTTCCCAGAACTTAATGCCTCTTTAAAATATATGACTGAGGTAGGAGAGAACGATTCCTCTGGGCTGCTGGCCAAATGCCCGTTATTATCTTGTTGATGTGACGTTCCACTAGCAACGGAATGGTCCACATTTTCTGAAACTTGCAAATCCCGTACGCGTCCCGGTGATGCTGAATGCTGTTCCGCCATCTTCAGTTTAAATTCACGTGACTCTTTTCCCGTCTCAGCAATACGAAAGCAAAGCCATAGCCAAACTTCGATTTGATTGTAGTTTTTGCAAAAGGCTCTGGACTCTAGTTTTACCGCTCGTAATGCATTTATCAAGTTGCATTACAACATTTTCTATCCTCCTGTCCTAAAAGAAAGAACTTGAGAAGCGTCGTGTCTCTGGTGTGACTTCCTCGCTATTTGTTTACCTGCGGCCCGAATTTACGAATGTTCTTAAAGGCATAGTGCACTCTTCCAAATGAAAACTGCAGCACAACAATGATTGTGCAGTATGAACGCTTAAAAATAATAGATACGGCAGAATGAGTTCACAATTCAAACTTGAACGAGGCTACCGTAGAATTAAATATATTATTAAAATATTAAATCCAAAACCTATCTATTTGAACACGTATCAAAATATAATAACCATGTTAGAAAACATCTCCATATTATGAAAGTGACAGTAATTTAGACTATATATGTTTATTACATACGATTATGTATTAATTTAAATACACAATTACCTATTACCTATTGTTACCTATTACTGACGTATTCTAGTATTCCTGTTTCATAAGGGAATATGATAGCTCCTAGCATTATTAATATAAGGATACAGTACATGTGTGTATAAGTTGCAAGTCTATTTTCTAGCATCAGTATTCATAAAACATTAAGGATGCATCCTCAACTTGTTCAGTTTACAACTTCTTTTCCAATCCACCAGCTACACCACCAGTTTGCACTGCACAGCTGATGCAGTCACATTGCAAGTGCCTGATCGACCAGAGGGGTCGTTATTGAGGTGGGACATAAACAGCCTCTCTTGGCAACATCATGAACAATTGTGCCTCACCCTGTGGGACTCCCGGCCACAGATGGCCAGTATGGATTTGTGTGAGTGCCACTCGGGGAGTCGCCCATCTGCCTTTTCTAAACTTAACTTGTCTCTTAGCCTACACTTAATTGTGGATGGAATTCAATCATGCTACTCTGCAGCTCAAATCACATTTTTCAAAACAAATATATAATTAAGAGGCTTTTTTCCAATTATTCTAATATAGAATTTTGTATTTACTTCTGCTTGAGATGAAAGTAATATGAGTAAAGCTAAAGGGCCAAACCAAGCCAAAGGATGGTACCTCACCCCTTTAATTTAGATAGATAGATGGATACTTTATTGATCCCTGAGGGGAAATTAAGGCATCAGGCAGCATTTCCACATGGTACATAAGACATTACAGAGATAAACAATTAAATCGGCAATAATAATAATTATAAAAATATAATAATTATAAAAAAACATATGAAAAAAAGTCAATCAAGGTCAAGACAATAATTTATAAAAAATGTTACAGCCACTAACATAACAATCAAACACCTTTCTTTTACCAGATGATAACATAGTTTTAAATGTATGATATTTTAGAATGATAGCCCCAATTCATATTTTCTTTTTTTTTGTCTTGGGAAATTTTAATGGGAAAATGAAAAAAGTTGTCAGTTTCTTAAAATTACCACAAGGTGGCAGTGCTATAAAAAAATCAAACTTTTGGCCACAACAAAATATCAATTTATACTTAGTAGAAAGGACACTCCTGTAGTATATGCTTTGGCATGTGGGACTACCTGTCAAAATGCCAATGGGAACAGAAGTCATTCAGACTCCATCGTTGACCCTTCCTTAATATTGAGTGCATGGCTTAACACCATTTCCTCCATGTTTCATACTCTAGCATCAGGTGAAGCAAGAACTGGAGGGTCTTCCACTTGCTGGAATTAAAATGAGAACAGCTCATTAACGATTTGGCCCAATGACCTCCAGTTCATTAGGACTGTGGTTCACTGCTGAAAGGTTCTTTGGGCTAAATCTGGCAAATGTACTCCTTTTTGGCAAAACTATCAATTATTGACAGACACACAGTCTTTTGCCTATCAACCCTGAGAAAATAGCATTTGAATGTTACAGACTGTCTTTGAAGCTAATGATCTCTGCACATTCAGGGTCCTGAAAGAATTATATTAACTTCCCAGCAAATAGCTTTTTTTCCTTTAGCTTCAGTTAAGCTTCCCCTCACACTAACATTTTTAAAAATGTTTACATTTTAAGCATTTAGCAGACGCCCTTATCCAGAGCAACTTACAATATGTGCATTCATACATAATAGGAACAATCATAGTTTGTGCAAGAGATCAGTGCAGTAATATTCAATATATCATTGTAGGCAGCTGCATACCATACCTGTAACACTGGAAAGTAAAAGGTTAGTACATTTTTTAAATTATTATTATAAATGAGGAGTAAGCAGGGATACATATATAAGAAGTGTTGAACAAGTAGGGAGTGGTGATGACAATTGGCTAGATGTACAGAATTCAGTGGTAGTGGCGCTAAAACCCCAAAGACACTGTAATGGCATGGTGTCTACCATATAAATCCATTCCATTATAGCTGAATGCAATACTCAGTGTGACCTAATGGGAGTCAAGGTCCAGAGACTTGGACCTAATGTGGACCGGAGATACATTTTGGCAAACATCTTCATGTCCTCATTCACTTAAACATAATTATGAAGCCCATGCCACTCCTATGGCTCACACCCAACCTGGGCATTATACATTGCAATTCTAATTAAAGTATTTATGCACACATATTGAAGAAATGTTCCAATATGCAGTATCCACCGTCAGGTCCTGAGCATCGGGATCTCTGGCATCTTACGTAAACCTCAAACTACCCCCAGCACCCAGACCTGTTTTTACTTCATGACTGTTCACAAAACTTATCACAAAAGTAATATTTCAAGCCGCCCTCCCTGCCACAAACGACATACTCTTTGATTAACTTCAGAGGCCCTTTCACCATGGATGTGACTGGTGCACATTAAAACATTTACAAAATTGAAGGCTCCTGGGCCTGCATTAATGGTGTTCACCGTTCAACTTATTTTTGCCTGTGACTAAGCAAATGGTAGACTATTAAATGTCCCTTACATGCAGTACATACCCCTCCCCTCTCCCAATCCTCTTTTATTTTTCTGAGTATATTTATGAGTATCTCTAGCACTTGTTTATGCTCTGTTTTCAGCCAGATTCTGTCAGACGTCATGTGCATTATGTTTTCTGTAATAGTTTTTTTATTTAAAATATTTATTGCAGGCTACTTTCTTTCCTTTTCTTGAGATGATTATTTTGAGCATGGTCTTAGTGATCCATGCTTTCTAGATTTAAAACATAAGAAAAGAAAGAGGTGGGAGGGAGAGAAAGAGAGAGCAAGAGAACAAGATAAGATAGAGAGTGAGAGCCTCTCAGGTTCATGCTGACCAGATGGCAACCGAAAACCCCATCTGTACATTTTTGACATGGAGGTAGGGTCATGGATTTCCCTGGGTTAATAATCAAAATCGGTTCTAGGAACGAGTACATCGATAACTGTAAAAGTCCTCAGGCTAGGAAATGAGAGACAGCACATTATCTTAATCTATAAACTCAGACATTATATGACTTTCAATGCACATTCCTGGGGCACTGTTCTGAGCCACTGACTGCAATGACAACAGAAGCTCCTTGTCACAAGAGCTTATAACAACACAAACAGAGTCACTGGTTGGCGTTAATGAGGTGTCGAAGATTAATGGTGAAATATGTTTTAACCAATGTGTTTTATTAGCCCACAGAAGTGTCCAGACTTTCCCTTTACATGCACTGTTTGCACCTCTTGTAAAGGCTAAATTACTTATGGTACCACAAAAAAGTACTTTTTAATTATACAAATATAGGTGTATATAAATACTGCCCACATACTTGTAACAAAAGGCTGCTGTTTTGTTGTCTATGTGCAGACCTCCTTCTCTTAAACTTTCCTTTTATATTTATTTTACATTAACTGTAAAGACACAAAATATGACACAGATTACAAAATATTTTATCAACATGTTAAAATACCTAATTTCTGATAAACCACTCAATACCAAGAAACCAGATTAAATCAATCTTCCCTAACTCTATTGTGTACTTACATTGTGTGCTCTGTAATGCACTAATCAGATAATACTTTGTTCATTAATTTGAAAAGTATTCAGTCACCTATTGTTACACAAGAGCTGTTGAATTCTTAGAAATATATATTTGATTTTCAGTCATATTCACTTCCAAAAGGACCAGTAGCACCAGCACATAATTTCATGCAGACCAGAGGCTCAAATAGAGAACACAGAATGAATCCATAGGTTCTATCAAATTTTCTGCACCTTACATTTAAGTTTATATAAGGGGGGGGGATCTAGAACTGTAAATTGTAATGTAAATGATGCTTTAAATTGTACATCGACTATACTTGAATTAAAGGGTTGGCACAATACATTTCTACTGTTCTCATGAATTCTAACTGATTTCTTTCTTAGAATTCCTGAAACACTGATACGTGTTAGGACTGGTACCAGAAAACCAGGCGCGGACCCAGAAATGCAAAAACTTATTTTATTTCGAAAACAGGCAATGGTCAGGTAGGAGTAATCAGGGCAATGCAGGGATCCAAAGAATGGTCGGGGACAGGCAGAGTTCGTTCCGGGCTTCAGGGGTATCAGGGGCAGGCAAGGCGTAGTCAGTGGGCAGGCGAAGGTCGAAACCGAGAAAGCAGTCCAGGGAACACAGGGAGGAGCGGGAACGAGACTGGGATAAAGACGAACACTGGAGCTGGAGCACGAGCACGAGCACGAGCACGAGCACGAGCACGAACACGAACACGAGCACGAGCACGAACACGAACACGAACACGAACACGAACACGAACACGAACACGATTAAACAAAACGCGGGGAAACAGCGATAACGCTGGAGAGTAGTGTAAGCATACGCAAAGCACAAGACAATCTGGCAACGAACATGGGAAAACACACAGCTTAAATACATTTAGACCTACAAGAAACAATCAGGAATAAACATGAATGCAGCTGACTGCAATCAGACACATGAGGAATTAAGTGGAAACGATAATACAATAACGAGACAATCAGGAAATGAACATGGGAAACGAACAGCTAACCACATCAGACATAACGAGAAACAGGTGAAACAGATAATACACTGACGAGACTGGAACAGGTAAGCGAAAGTAAAAACACGGACCAGACAAATAGGAAAACATGGAACAAACTACAAACGCTTAGTTAGGGGAAACACGAACACGAGACGTGACAGATACGTATAATCAAAAGTCCCTCTGACTATGAGGGATCTCATTGGTTACCTTGGTTTAGAACAGGGGTGTCAAACAAATTCCATCGAGGGCCGAGTGTGTGCAGGTTTCTGTTGTAACCAATGCACTACACCAGGTGATTTCAATTAGGTTCCCTCCTTAGTTGAAGAAGTGAGCTAATTAGTGAAATCACCTGGTGTAGTGCATTGGCTGCAACAGAAACCTGCATACACTCGGCCCACGATGGAATGAGTTTGACATCTGTGGTTTAGAAAGAGAAAGTAAATGAGTACTGGGTGTATTAAAAAGAGTGAGAGAAGAGATCAACTGCACACAGCATTTTTACTCTCAGTCGGGGGAAAATGAACGCTGCTGCTTTAATTTTTCTCTGCGTTATAGTCTTTGGAGTTGGGGTGACTCATTGTGCAGGTAAGATAATAGATATTTCCATAATATACATTTTACCATCAAATTAATTAAAATATGATTTTATTCATTATAACAAATAATTATTTGTATTATATTGTCCTATTTTAGCTGTCCTATTTTAGCTTCATTGTGTTATTACAGATACAGTAACAAAACAACTATTTTAAAAGTAATAAATGTATTAACTACAGTGCATGCCCCTTAATTTCAATGCAGCAGTTTAGCACCATTAGTTGTACTATTTTCAGTTATTGAAAGCAATTTAAGTGCTGTATTTAAAGTATACAGGCTGTATATTGTTATTTTAAGAACCTGTACCCAATATTGTACAACATATTAATACTATGTAGGAGTTGTGGTGTCCCTAGGGGTTGGGCGACACGCACGGACCTTGCAGAGGTCTTGACAAAACCACACAAAACAAAGGGTGGGGTATTCGGGGGAATACAAACACAAAGTCCACAATCTTTACTCGTTGTCGTTGTCCAAAATCCAATTTCGCAATCCAGGTCAGTTCCATAACCCAGTCCAGTAGTAGGTACACAAAAGGGGGTCCTCAAACAATCCAGGTCAAAACACAATAAACACTCCAAAAACACTTCTCAATACTCTCTCCAAATCCCAGCTGGTCAAAAGACTTCACGGTTTTCTCTCTCTCTCTCTCAACCCTGAAATGTCCCCAGGGTATAGTTAGGGTGCCTTTTTGCAATGCAAAGGCCACACTCCAGTGCAGAGCACTGCAGTGTGGCCTTTTGCATTGCAAAAGGCACTCTATTGTTCTTCGCTTCCATACTTATTAGGGTGCCTTTTGCAATGCAAAGGCCACACTCCAGTGCAGAGCACTGCAGTGTGGCCTTTTGCATTGCAAAAGGCACTCTATTGTTCTTCGCTTCCATACTTATTAAACTTTATTTTTATTCTTCCGCCAAAACTTTGGCTCGCTACTAGTCTCACACCGTTGCCAGCACAGACGCACGAAATACATCAAAACGTGCGGCTCGGGCGGGAATCGTGTGCTATTACTTTTCTTAGCAATCGCGCCTGACGTTTTTCCACGGGTCTGAAAACGCGACTCTTTTGCCCATTGACAATGCATGGGAAATTGGGAAAAAGGGCCAAATTAGAAATACTGTCTTTGTACTCTCTGGCCTTTTGGGCCCTTTATTCAAAAACCGTGAGGCCTATTTCAATGGAATTTACATTGGATGAGAGAGGACAAAAATGCCTACATTTTGGTGCATAAATGGGCCTGTACAATGGAAGGGTGTGGGAGTGGCATGATAATGTTTGGAAGATTTATGTATAAAAAAATGTCAGATTCCACTTTACATTGAAGTCAATGGACACAGCTAGAGTGGGTGACGTCACAATGGCCTCTAGCTTAACCAGGTAGCAGATTGTATCAAAATCTCCCAAACATTGTCGTCTAACTCCCACCTTACACTCTACATGCACAATTTATACACCAAAACGTAGGCATTTTTGTCCTCTCTCGTCCAATGTTACTTCCATTGAAATAGGACGCACGGTTTCTGAGAAAATCGCCCATAAGGACAGAGGACGCTGTGTCAAACTCCCATTCAATCCCATGTTAGGTCAAAAAAATATATTACAAAAATAAGACTGGCGGTTTATATTTGATCACAGCTCCTTCATTTTACATCATATCGACACCATTCAAACTTTAAACGGGAGAGGACTACCTCTATTAAGACGCCTTTTTACAGAATGTTTATAACTGCTGTAGTTTTGAAACAGGAGCCGTTTATGTTTTGAAAGCGTCTAATCGCAAAAAAATTTTCTTTTTTTAAGAGTTTACCAGGCAATTTCGATGTCCTTACAACTCCTTCATTTTACATCATATCGACACCATTCAAACTCTAAACGGGAGAGGACTACCTCTATTAACACGCCTTTTTTACAGAATGTTTATACATGCTGTAATTTTGAAACAGGAGCCGTTTATGTTTTGAAAGCGCCTAATCGCAAAAAACTTTTCTTTTAAGAGTTTACCAGGCAATTTCGATGTCCTTACAACTCCTTCATTTTACATCATATCGACACCATTCAAACTGTAAACGGAGAGGACTACCTCTATTAAGACGCCTTTTTTACAGAATGTATATATATGCTTTACTTTTTAAAACAGAGCCGTTTCTATCGGCCTGATATGCATTGCAGAAGAACCGGTTGCTAAGCAACGGCTTAACTTTACAGAAAAAGTCAAACTGCTTCGTTCCGACATGTTTTACACAACTTTCTGGACCGATTTGAACGGGGAAAAGGGCCTAGTTATTGAGGCGGGATCACAGCGAATACCTAGCGAAGTTTTACACTGGTTTATCCGCTAGATTTATCGCTACGTAACAAAATGTCACCGCAATGCTAGCGACCATTGTTTTTAATGGGTAGCATCCTAGCAACGTTTCAAGTTCATTTACACAAATTTCTGGACCGATTTGAACGGGAAAAAGGCCTAGTTATTGAGGCGGCTATCACAGCGAATACCTAGCGAAGTTTTACAATGGTTACACCGCTAGATTTATCGCTACGTTACAAAATGTCACCGCAATGCTAAGCGCGACCATGGTTTTCAATGGGTAGCATCCTAGCATGTTTTCCGAGTTCATTTACACAAATTTCTCGACCGATTTGAACGGGGAAAAAGGCCTAGTTATTGAGGCGGCTATCACAGCGAATACCTAGCGAAGTTTTACAATGGTTACACCGCTAGATTTGCCACTGCATTAAAATCATTTTTCCAAAAAAAACAACTAGACTTTTTGGAACATCTGAACACTGTCTCTAACACACTGAGCCAACCTTACCAAACCACACCACACCACACACACACACACACACACACGCACTCTCTCCACACTCTCACACACACACACTCACAACACGCACACGCACTCTCTCACATGCGTGCACACACGCACACACACGCACTCTCACACGT
This sequence comes from Aldrovandia affinis, assembly GCA_029706075.1. NCBI lineage: Eukaryota > Metazoa > Chordata > Actinopteri > Notacanthiformes > Halosauridae > Aldrovandia > Aldrovandia affinis. The sequence continues at coordinate 3,374,389 of JAINUG010000093.1, read as the reverse complement.
GTGCACACTCACACACTCTCACACACACACACACTCACAACACGCACACGCACTATAAATTGCAAAAACGTGACTTCTTGGAACATCTGAACACTCTCTCTAACACACTGAGCCAACCTTACCAAACCACACCACACACACACACACACACACGCACTCTCTCCACACTCACACACACACACACACAACACGCACACGCACTCTCTCACACGCGTGCGCACACACACACGCACTCTCACACGTGTGCACACTCACACACTCTCACACACACACACACTCACAACACGCACACGCACTATAAATTGCAAAAACTTGACTTCTTGGAACATCTGAACACTGTCTCTAACACACTGAGCCAACCTTACCAAACCACACCACACACACACACACACACACACGCACTCCACACTCACACACACACACACACTCTCACAACACGCACACACACTCTCTCACTCCCTCTCACACAAATGTATCTCTACTCCTTTTAACAAGCCACACCACACACTCAAACACACACACTCACACGCACACACACACTCTCTCACACGCGTGCACACACACACGCACTCTCTCATACGCGTGCACACTCACACACTCTCTCACACACACTCTTTCTAACACACTGAGCCAACCTTACCAAACCACACCACACGCACACACGCCACACTCTCCACACTCACACACTCACACACACACTCTCTCACACGCGTGCACACACACACGCACACTCTCATCTCATGTGCACACTCACACACTCTCTCACACACACTCTTTCTAACACACTGAGCCAACCTTACCAAACCACATCACACACACACACGCACACACGCCACACTCTCCACACACACACACACACACACACACTCTCCACAATCGCACACGCACTCTCTCTGTCACGCGCACACTCAAACACATGCGTATCTCTCTACTCCTCTCCTACACATCTGTGGGTGTGTGTGTGCGTTACTGCTTGTGTGTGGGGACAGGCACCCTCAAAATTTCAGTGGAATTTTTTCTAGTTAGGGTGCCGTTTGCAATGCAAAGAGGCCACACTTCAGTGCAGAGCACGCAGTGGCCTTTTACATTGCAAAGGCACTCTATTGTTCTTCACCGCCATACTTATTATTTTTTTTCTTTATTCTTCCGCTGAAACTTTGGCTCGCTACTAGTCTCTCAGCGTTGCCAGTACAGACGCACGAAATACATCAAAACGTGCGGCTCGGGCGGGAATCGTGTGCTATTACTTTTCTTAGCGATCGCGCCTGACGTTTCGCACGGCGCGTCTGGAACGTCGACTCTTTGGGCCCATTGACAATGCATGGGAAACTGGGAAAAAGGGCCAAATTAGAAATACTGTCTTTGTACTCTCTGGCCTTTTGGGCCCTTTATTCCAAAACCGTGAGGCCTATTTCAATGGAATTTACATTGGATGAGAGAGGACAAAAATGCCTACATTTTGGTGCATAAATGGGCCTGTACAATGGAAGGGTGTGGGAGTTACATGATAATGTTTGGAAGATTTCTTTATTAAAAAATGTCAGATTCCACTTTACATTGAAGTCAATGGACACAGCTAGAGTGGGTGACGTCACAATGGCCTCTAGCTTGACCAGGTTCAAATTTTATCAAAAATCTCCCAAACATTATCGTCTAACTCCCACACCTTACACTCTACATGCACAATTTATACACCAAAACGTAGGCATTTTTGTCCTCTCTCGTCCAATGTTACTTCCATTGAAATAGGACGCACGGTTTCTGAGGAAATCGCCCATAAGGACAGAGGACGCTGTGTCAAACTCCCATTCAATCCCATGGTAGGTCAAAAAAATATATTACAAAAATAAGACCTGCCGATTTATATTTGATCACAGCTCCTTCATTTTACATCATATCGACACCATTCAAACTTTAAACGGGAGAGGACTACCTCTATTAAGACGCCTTTTTTACAGAATGTTTATAACCGCTGTAGTTTTGAAACAGGAGCCGTTTATGTTTTGAAAGCGTCTAATCGCAAAAACTTTTCTTTTAAGAGTTTACCAGGCAATTTCGATGTCCTTACAACTCCTTCATTTTACATCATATCGACACCATTCAAACTCTAAACGGGAGAGGACTACCTCTATTAACACGCCTTTTTTACAGAATGTTTATACATGCTGTAATTTTGAAACAGGAGCCGTTTATGTTTTGAAAGCGTCTAATCGCAAAAAACTTTTCTTTTTAAGAGTTTACCAGGCAATTTCGATGTCCTTACAACTCCTTCATTTTACATCATATCGACACCATTCAAACTGTAAACGGGAGAGGACTACCTCTATTAAGACGCCTTTTTTACAGAATGTATATATATGCTTTACTTTTTAAAACAGAGCCGTTTCTATCGGCCTGATATGCATTGCAGAAGAACCGGTTGCTAAGCAACGGCTTAACTTTACAGAAAAAGTCAAACTGCTTCGTTCCGACATGTTTTACACAACTTTCTGGACCGATTTGAACGGGAAAAGGGCCTAGTTATTGAGGCGGGGATCACAGCGAATACCTAGCGAAGTTTTACACTGGTTTATCCGCTAGATTTATCGCTACGTAACAAAATGTCACCGCAATGCTAAGCGACCATTGTTTTTAATGGGTAGCATCCTAGCAACGTTTCAGAGTTCATTTACACAAATTTCTGGACCGATTTGAACGGGGAAAAAGGCCTAGTTATTGAGGCGGCTATCACAGCGAATACCTAGCGAAGTTTTACAATGGTTACACCGCTAGATTTATCGCTACGTTACAAAATGTCACCGCAATGCTAGCGCGACCATGGTTTTCAATGGGTAGCATCCTAGCATGTTTTCCGAGTTCATTTACACAAATTTCTCGACCGATTTGAACGGGAAAAAGGCCTAGTTATTGAGGCGGCTATCACAGCGAATACCTAGCGAAGTTTTACAATGGTTACACCGCTAGATTTGCCACTGCATTAAAATCATTTTTCCAAAAAAAACAACTAGACTTTTTGGAACATCTGAACACTGTCTCTAACACACTGAGCCAACCTTACCAAACCACACCACACCACACACACACACACACACACACGCACTCTCTCCACACTCTCACACACACACACTCACAACACGCACACGCACTCTCTCACATGCGTGCACACACGCACACACACACGCACTCTCACACGTGTGCACACTCACACACTCTCACACACACACACACTCACAACACGCACACGCACTATAAATTGCAAAAACGTGACTTCTTGGAACATCTGAACACTCTCTCTAACACACTGAGCCAACCTTACCAAACCACACCACACACACACACACACACACACACACACGCACTCTCTCCACACTCTCACACACACACACTCACAACACGCACACGCACTCTCTCACACGCGTGCGCACACACACACACACTCACACGTGTGCACACTCACACACTCACCACACACACACACTCACAACACTCTACACGCACTATAAATTGCAAAAACTTGACTTCTTGGAACATCTGAACACTGTCTCTAACACACTGAGCCAACCTTACCAAACCACACCACACCACACACACACACACACACGCACTCTCTCCACACTCACACACACACACACACTCACAACACGCACACACACACTCTCTCACTCCCTCTCACACAAATGTATCTCTCTACTCCTTTTAACAAGCCACACCACACACTCAAATGCACACACTCACACGCACACACTCACACTCTCTCACACGCGTGCACACACACACGCACTCTCTCATACGCGTGCACACTAACACACTCTCTCACACACACTCTTTCTAACACACTGAGCCAACCTTACCAAACCACACCACACGCACACACGCCACACTCTCCACACTCACACACACACACTCACACACACACTCTCACACGCGTGCACACACACACGCACACTCTCATACGCGTGCACACTCACACACTCTCTCACACACACACTCTTTCTAACACACTGAGCCAACCTTACCAAACCACATCACACACACACACGCACACACACACACACTCACAACACGCACACGAACTCTCTCTCTCACGTGCACACTCACACTCACACTCTCTCACACACACGCATATCTCTCTACTCCTCTCCTACACATCTGTGTGTGTGTGAGTGTGTGTGTGCGTTATTGCTTGTGTGTGGGGAGAAGGCACCCTCAAAATTTCAGTGGAATTTTTTCTAGTTAAACTTTATTTTTATTCTTCCGCCAAAACTTTGGCTTGCTACTAGTCTCACACCGTTGCCAGCACAGACGCACGAAATACATCAAAACGTGCGGCTCGGGCGGAATCGTGTGCTATTACTTTTCTTAGCAATCGCCCTGACGTTTTTCGCACGGTGCGAAACGCGTCGACTCTTTTGCCCATTGACAATGCATGGGAAATTGGGAAAAAGGGCCAAATTAGAAATACTGTCTTTGTACTCTCTGGCCTTTTGGGCCCTTTATTCAAAAACCGTGAGGCCTATTTCAATGGAATTTACATTGGATGAGAGAGGACAAAAATGCCTACATTTTGGTGCATAAATGGGCCTGTACAATGGAAGGGTGTGGGAGTGGCATGATAATGTTTGGAAGATTTATGTATAAAAAAATGTCAGATTCCACTTTACATTGAAGTCAATGGACACAGCTAGAGTGGGTGACGTCACAATGGCCTCTAGCTTAACCAGGTAGCAGATTGTATCAAAAATCTCCCAAACATTGTCGTCTAACTCCCACACCTTACACTCTACATGCACAATTTATACACCAAAACGTAGGCATTTTTGTCCTCTCTCGTCCAATGTTACTTCCATTGAAATAGGACGCACGGTTTCTGAGAAAATCGCCCATAAGGACAGAGGACGCTGTGTCAAACTCCCATTCAATCCCATGTTAGGTCAAAAAAATATATTACAAAAATAAGACTGGCCGGTTTATATTTGATCACAGCTCCTTCATTTTACATCATATCGACACCATTCAAACTTTAAACGGGAGAGGACTACCTCTATTAAGACGCCTTTTTTACAGAATGTTTATAACTGCTGTAGTTTTGAAACAGGAGCCGTTTATGTTTTGAAAGCGTCTAATCGCAAAAAAATTTTCTTTTTAAGAGTTTACCAGGCAATTTCGATGTCCTTACAACTCCTTCATTTTACATCATATCGACACCATTCAAACTCTAAACGGGAGAGGACTACCTCTATTAACACGCCTTTTTTACAGAATGTTTATACATGCTGTAATTTTGAAACAGGAGCCGTTTATGTTTTGAAAGCGTCTAATCGCAAAAACTTTTCTTTTTAAGAGTTTACCAGGCAATTTCGATGTCCTTACAACTCCTTCATTTTACATCATATCGACACCATTCAAACTGTAAACGGGAGAGGACTACCTCTATTAAGACGCTTTTTTACAGAATGTATATATATGCTTTACTTTTTAAAACAGAGCCGTTTCTATCGGCCTGATATGCATTGCAGTAGAACCGGTTGCTAAGCAACGGCTTAACTTTACAGAAAAAAGTCAAACTGCTTCGTTCCGACATGTTTTACACAACTTTCTGGACCGATTTGAACGGGGAAAAGGGCCTAGTTATTGAGGCGGGGATCACAGCGAATACCTAGCGAAGTTTTACACTGGTTTATCCGCTAGATTTATCGCTACGTAACAAAATGTCACCGCAATGCTAAGCGCGACCATTGTTTTTAATGGGTAGCATCCTAGCAACGTTTCAGAGTTCATTTACACAAATTTCTGGACCGATTTGAACGGGGAAAAAGGCCTAGTTATTGAGGCGGCTATCACAGCGAATACCTAGCGAAGTTTTACAATGGTTACACCGCTAGATTTATCGCTACGTTACAAAATGTCACCGCAATGCTAAGCGCGACCATGGTTTTCAATGGGTAGCATCCTAGCATGTTTTCCGAGTTCATTTACACAAATTTCTCGACCGATTTGAACGGGGAAAAAGGCCTAGTTATTGAGGCGGCTATCACAGCGAATACCTAGCGAAGTTTTACAATGGTTACACCGCTAGATTTGCCACTGCATTAAAATCATTTTTCCAAAAAAACAACTAGACTTTTGGAACATCTGAACACTGTCTCTAACACACTGAGCCAACCTTACCAAACCACACCACACCACACACACACACACACACACGCACTCTCTCCACACTCTCACACACACACACTCACAACACGCACACGCACTCTCTCACATGCGTGCACACACACGCACACACACACGCACTCTCACACGTGTGCACACTCACACACTCTCACACACACACACACTCACAACACGCACACGCACTATAAATTGCAAAAACGTGACTTCTTGGAACATCTGAACACTCTCTCTAACACACTGAGCCAACCTTACCAAACCACACCACACACACACACACACACGCACTCTCTCCACACTCTCACACACACACACTCACAACACGCACACGCACTCTCTCACGCGCGCGCACACACACACGCACTCTCACACGTGTGCACACTCACACTCACACACACACACACTCACAACACGCACACGCACTATAAATTGCAAAACTTGACTTCTTGGAACATCTGAACACTGTCTCTAACACACTGAGCCAACCTTACCAAACCACACCACACCACACACACACACACACACGCACTCCACACTCACACACACACACACACTCACAACACGCACACACACTCTCTCACTCCTCTCACACAAATGTATCTCTCTACTCCTTTTAACAAGCCACACCACACACTCAAACACACACACTCACACGCACACACTCACACTCTCTCACACGCGTGCACACACACACGCACTCTCTCATACGCGTGCACACTCACACACTCTCTCACACACACTCTTTCTAACACACTGAGCCAACCTTACCAAACCACACCACACGCACACACGCCACACTCTCCACACTCACACACTCACACACACACTCTCTCACACGCGTGCACACACACACGCACACTCTCATACGCGTGCACACTCACACACTCTCTCACACACACTCTTTCTAACACACTGAGCCAACCTTACCAAACCACATCACACACACACACGCACACACGCCACACTCTCCACACTCACACACACACACACACACTCTCCACAATCGCACACGCACTCTCTCTGTCACGCGCACACTCAAACACATGCGTATCTCTCTACTCCTCTCCTACACATCTGTGGGTGTGTGTGTGCGTTACTGCTTGTGTGTGGGGACAGGCACCCTCAAAATTTCAGTGGAATTTTTTCTAGTTTAACATTATTACCTTGAACTTTTGACAAAACCAGAAATATTCCCATTACAGCGAAGGTCACATGCCATGTACCGACTCTCAATATTTGCTCATCATGATATGGTGATTCTTTTTGGATGAGATAATACACACATAATGGCAAAAAATCGGTAATTATTTTAATTCAATATGCCAACACCGTCGTAGTTGTGCGGGTGAGTATACCTTTTGATTTTGTTGTTTCCAGGGCAAATGAAAGGAACAGAACGATGCATATGTACAGGGAAGCCTTTAAAGCGGATGAACCTCAGACGTATGCAGACAATTGAAGTGTTTGCAGTGTCTCCCTGGTGTTCGCAGATTGAGATAATGTAAGTAAACTACTGTCGTAGGCTAGTAGTTGTTCTGACAGCAACGTCTCACACTATTAATATAATATCGATATGCATAATATTGCAAGCAGTTTGTCTAATACTTGATGAAACGTAATTATAAAGGGAACCTACCAATGCTTTTAAACGTGGTACTGTTTTTGAAAAACATTTCTAATGATAGTGCTACTGAAAAGAAGACTACCCAAAAGCGCTGTCTGGATTCACTTGGCAAGCAGGGGAGGAGCTTTCTGTATAACAATCGGTAAATACGCACTTTGTAATGTCATCTATAAACTATTCAAAGGCGTTTTTAAAGTAGAAATATGTGTATGTGTGGTCGTGGTCAGCTTTGAGATATTCGTGAAATCTGCGTGTGGCTCTTCCACCCTTGACCCACACTACAGAAACAAGCATGGATACATGGTAAAATTGGAGAACTATATACTCCTAAAATGAATTTTCCCATCTAAAATGTGTACCCAATTTTGTTTCCAGACAAAAGAAGCAAATTAAGTATCCAAAAAGAAAGCGAGGGAAGAAACAACGAAGACAGTGAAAGCAATCTAGATACTATTATCGTATTTTAGGTTGCTGTTAGTTGAGCTGCTACTTTGCTTTGCTCACTGACAACACCCATACTCCAAATCCAGTGGGCGTTTGGTTTAATGTTTAATGCAAGCGTATAAGGAAACAATGATCAAAATGCAGTTTTTTCAAAGAGAAGGATCTGCGGCATTGAACTCAGCCAATCAAACAAAATCATTAGATCATTACTTTCTCAGATGTATGTCTGTACGTGGTTTGTCAAAATCCTTCCCAAGTCTAAAACGTATGTATTATGCGTGTATTCACTGTATTGAGTTATTAGTCCATCATAGATGAATGACAGGTAATTACTTCACGCTATGATAGACAATGTATTGTGACGCCGTACCGTATGTGTACAGTAGAACGCACTATGTATTCTGTATTTCTGTAGAGGTTGTAATAATTGGATATTTCAAAGTAACTATAATATTATGCATTTTTATTATGAATAATTATGATATTTCAGAGTGACTTTCGTAGTATATATATATACATACACACACTGAAATGAAGTCTATATTCATGAATAATTGTGTCAGTGCATAACTGGTGGTTGTGGATATAAAATGCATTCTTTGTACATTTGCTTATTGTCATCTCTGATCATTTGCCTGTGGTGGCTGTCAATTATTCCTGAATCAGTACATTCAAAGTCTGCACAACAGTAGGCATAACAAATAGTTACACCTACTATTTACTTTTTCTAAAAAAAACATTCATTTTCACATTTACTATCAAGACAAAGAGAGTAGTTCCTTTTGTGTGTGTTATGTTTTGAGTGTCTGTTCGGTTTGTTTTTGTACTTAGTTTATTTATCATTCTTCAAGTCATGTTTCATTCACGTTCTGTTCCCCGTCTGTCATTGTTCCTGTTCGAGATCCACTCCTTGTCTTTGTCATTTGCACTTCGGGAAGTTCTATGTTTCGTTTTTTCCGTCTTAGTTTCTAATCTCATTTTACTTATTTCTTTCTATAACACTTTGTATATATTAGTTAGATGTATATAGTACTAACCTACTAAACTACTAACATTAGGGATTTAGATTAAGTTACTAACACTACTAATCACTAATTATCTCACGCTTCTAACTATCGCTATCATTCTCTCTCTCGTTGTCCTATCCCTGTACGCTTCTCACGTTTTGCTTCATTCGCACGCAGAGTCTCTCTTTGCGTTCCTCCCCATCAAACTGTGTACGTGTCTGCCTGCTCTTCCAGGTCGTATATTATCTATGTGTCTGTGTCATTCCCAGTCCGTGTCTTTCGTTTCCCCTCGTTATTCTATTAGCGAATCCCCTCGTTTTCACCTATGTTCCTGCCCTTCTCTCCTCCCAGTCACACCTGATTCCTATTGTGTTTCCCTTCCCTGCTTGTGTATAAGTTCCGTGTTTATGTTCAATCCCAGTCAGAGTTGATATTCATTCCCTGTGCCGATTACTAATAAGCCAGAGTCTGTAGCATTTTCCTTAGACACCCCTTCTGTTTTCACTTTGAGTTTGCCTTCTCTGTTTTACCGGTTTTGACTTTTGGATTGTTTTGTGACTTCTCTTTGCTTCTTGATTTTGTACTTCCGCTACCCTGACTACTGGTTTTGATCCTTGCCTGAAATTAAACGATTCTTTGCCTAATCCTGATCTGCGTCTGGGTCCTTATCCGGAACCTCAGTGTGTTGCAGAGGCTGAGAAACCAACCATCTAATCTAATGTATATTAACACTGAGAGAAGTGCTCACTCCAACCAACCCCCAGCTATTTCACAAAATCTTGGGTCCAGCCAACAAGGTAATAGGCAAACAAAGTTCTGTTTGCATCATGCTGTAAAGATTCTAGAAAAAATCTAATCTGGATGGCTCATCCCTTAAATTGTGCCCCCTGTATCAGTGGATTCACACCCTGTAAAGGTCAATGATTCAGTGCAGATGTTTGTGCAGCATGACCCCTCAATCGACCTGGAATTTCCTTAGTAAGTGGTGTCAGGCCTACGCTTAGTGTTAGTGTGCAGCCACCCTTACATACGACTGACACATGGGTGGTAAGTGAGCCTATTCTCTGAGTGGAGGTGGTTGAAAAGGGAAAATGTTACTCCCATGCAGAACCTAGATCACAGAAAATTCCTGATCCACATACTTAGCAGGCATTTGTCCATCACATCATTGTCCATTTCAAAACCTCCAAGCTGTCTTTAGAACAGGAGTGGGTAATTCTGTTCCTGGAGGGCTGGTGTGTATGCATATTGTTTTTCTACCAATTACCCTGGCCCAATTAACTATATACAAATCACATTTCATATAGGGACCAAAGAAGTGTCTTCAGTTGTTAATTTACTTTGAGCTCATGAATGACATCTTAACATTTAAGATCATGGGCCTTCAATAGTGTAGCGGTCTAATGCACCCGTACTGACTGGTCTTTTATGAGTGTGAGCTGCCTATCACGGTCTTGGTTCGAAACCTGACTGTACCAGACCGGCCCTGGTGGGGAGCCCCGATCGGGGGTGGCATTTGACTGTCCACCCCAGGGGGAGGAGCGGCACAAATTTGCTGAGAAGCATGTAAGGATGACTCCAGAATGTGGGTGCGTAAATTCCATCTCAAAATAGGCCACGTTGCCTCATAGAGATGAGCGGTGAATTCATGTGGGGTGGGCAAATCTAAATAAATAGAGGGTATAATTAGTCACCAAATTGGGAGAAGAACTGGAAAAAATCTGAAACAAAAAACCCTGTTTAAGATAATGTAAATGATTGGGCTAGTTAAATAATTAAGAGGAGAAGTTTGCATGAAATCCAGAAATGGATATGGCCCACCTTGCCCACCCCTACTTTAGAAAATAATGACAAGAAAAGGCCATTCAGCCCATATAGCTTCATCTTTTACCTACAGCCTAGAGAGTATCCAGCACTGCATCAATCCTGGACTCGAACACCCCAAGGGTCTCTGTTTCTACTACATGACCTTTAACATGCAAACATGCTTGATCTTGCTCTGCCATTGTTTGGTGGCTCCCTGAGATGTTATCTTAGCAGCATGATGTCCCATGTTAGCCACCAGCCTATATGAAACATACTCATTCCACACTCATGTTTATGAATCCATAGCTGTGTCCCAAATTGTACTTCTTTGCTCCGTACTACCATACTTCAGTTTGGACTCACACCCCAAGATGGATGCCTACTCACTATGCATGCTCAGAATATGGAAATACACAGTTTGGCACACAGCTCATGCCCCACCTAAGCACTAGCCCCAAAATATATACTGTCCAATGAGCCGCCTCCCAATTCCAAACAACATAACTGAAAGCAATTTGTTGCATCTTATTTCAGCTGGTGGCAATTAGCAGATTGTGCTATCAATTAAGCTGAGGCAGTGTTCTGGTGGAAGTAAAACTGTTCAGGTGAGGTTTTAATCTTCTACCTATGTTTCATTAAGCTTGTCTAATTAATTAAGCTTAATGTTTTATATATTTATTAAAGGAGCAGATTCATTTGAGGGCCCAATTGAGGCCAAACCTTAAATAAAGGACTTGTTACTGCTCAGAAAACATTAAAGGGACAATTTCCTCAAAGTGACACATTCATAACTTGTTCAAATCCTGAATGGGACACCACTGCTGTACTCTTAAAGAAAGGAATGAACCTTAATTGCATCAGCAAATCCACTACAAACTATGTGAGTCACTATAAATAGTGAGAAGTGGTTCCTAACCCTCTCCTTGCGAGCCCCCAGCTGGTCCAAGTATTTGTTCAATTCCAGCACCAGTGCACCTGATTCAACTAATAAATGCTTATTAAGTAGTTCACTTGTTGAATCGGGTGTTCTGGTAGTGGAATTAGCAAATGCATGGACCGGGTTGGGGTTCGTGAAGAGAGGGTTGGGAACTGCTGCTATAGAGAAATAACGGTGACAATAACCCTGCACAAAGACACCTGAAATTGCAAAGGTTTATTTATTGAGAATATAAACAGGATTTTCTCATGATACTTTTGGTTTCTGTATTCCCACTGTGCTAAAATAGTGGTTTCTATTGCCCAACTGGCTGGAATGTAGGTCATTGGAATTTCCATCTGCTGGGTTGAAATGAGCGAACTCTGCAAGGAGACAATAATTATTCTTAACCCTTATATATGTTATGGAGTTATGTGCCCGTGTCAGCTGATCAGGGTGATCAGCGGCCACGCCTACTGGCAGAGCAGCCAACGCACACACCGGTCTTGTGTTTATTAATCACATCGGTGTGCTTTAAAACTGCTCTGCTCTCTTCAGTAGGTGGCTGGAACAAGGAAGGAAAAGGCGTGGGAGACCGAGGAGAAAGAAAGAAAGACAATTTTGTGATAAGTTTGTTGTGCTTTTAAGTTTATTGTTTTTGTGTACTGTTGTAATGAAATCAATTTAAAAATGTACCCTCTATCTAAAGGAATCATTTGACATACACCACATTACAAAAAATCCAAGCATTAGTTAATTGCACTAATTAAAAGTTCTGGGATGTGAGTATGGGACATTTATTGTTTGTGGTATGCATAGATATTACCGACATAATATGGCCTTGAGAGAGTAAATCCTCCTCAATATTAAAATTCACATTAAAATGTAGAATATGAGCTGGCGGATGGCGCAGCGATCTAGTGCACCACGCTTTGGAGTGGTGTGCGCTGCCCGTCAGAGAAACCCGCGTTTCTACCAGACCGGCCCTGGTCGTCAGCCCGATCGGAGGCGGCATTTGGCTGTCCGCCTCCGGGGAAGGGGGGAGGGAGAGCCGGCACGAGTCCGTCGAGGAGAAGGTTAATGGAGTCCGTGGAAGATCTCCGTCTCGAAAGAAGGCGGGGAAATAGGTCCAGGAATGCGTATCTCGCATAGAACGGGCGGTGGACTTGTGGGGGTGGGGAATTGAGAATAAAATAGAGGGTACAATTGGCTACTAAATTGGGAGAAAAACGGGGGAAAAATCTGAAATAAAAAGAAATTAAAATGTAGAATATGCAGCTTGCTGGTTAAATTTTTGTCATCTATGAAATACTCACGAAATATTTGCTGTCATCAGCTTTTCTTTTACTTTCTGTGTGAGAAACATACGGTAGGAAACATGAATGTCATTATCACTCAATCAAGCGTAAAAAGTAAGTAGAGAGCTACCCATCTGATATGACACCATTCATCTCACCATCATTCTAGACATGCAAAGTTAATCAATGATTGGTGCTGTGCTTTAAATATCTAAATGTGTGTGTCTTGTGGTGTCTGATTTTAAAGATGTGAAAGTTTGAAAGTGGTATAAAGTACGTCCATACTTACCTTATGTACAGTAGCAATACACTCTGCTGCTTCAAAAGCAAGGAGGTGAATGGAATTTCCCCACTTGATTTCATAGAAGGAAAATCCCATGTGCAGTACTTGTGTCCACCTCTCCTGGTATATAAAAAGCAGAGATTGTGCCATTCTGACTTCAGTTCTTTCTTGCTTTTAATAATAAGCCACTCCATTGCATTAACACAGCAGGGAAAATGAGGATTACCATTGCACTCTGGCTTTGTGCCACTTTGATGATCACAACAATAACTGAAGGTAAGATATGTACAGATACTTTTATATTATAATCTATATTTATATAGGTAGAAGGGTGGAGAAAGTAAAATTGGAAGCGAAATATTGCATAAATGATCAGAATAATTGTATATTCATTTTGCATAGGTGAGGTTAAATTAAAATTGAGATTAAAATATGGTTAAGAAATGTGGCTTAGAAAGGCCATTTCTGGTCATTTCTTCTGTACGTATCATGTTGATGTTGATTTTATGAACTATTAATCATGTTTTAAAACAATAGTGTTCAATAAAATTAAAGACCAGTGGTACCAGCACATATTACACACCTTTAAATATGTTATCGGGATTAATGTAATCACATTGTGTAATTTAAGGGAGAGATTTAAGGCCTATTAATGTCTACTCATAAAGTCACCGGTCTGTTGAAGTCCATTTAAAACAAAATCATTAATACTCATGAAAAGCTGTTTCATAATTTGTTTGTCTGTGTCTTTGTGCATTAATTGTTCTGTCTCTCAGCTTTCCCAGTGAGTGGCAGCCAGGGCTGCCTCTACCAAGGGAAGATGCAACCTCGTGGGTGAACAAGTGCAGAAATGAGGCAGGAAGCAGGAATCCAAAACAATAAACAATAATAAAGAAATTGAACATAACAGAGAAACACTAACTAATAAAAAGTACAAACACTGAGAAAATAAACAAACTCAAAGTTAAATAATAAACCAGAGATGATCAAAGAACACCAAGGTTGATGCTTGAAATAGTCAGATGAATACAGAGGCAGGCAAACACTAGGAACAAACATTTCAAGACAGAACACACTTCACAGAAAATTTAAATAATAAATGAAACAAGGCACAGGTGAAAACAATCAAAACAATAAAACTATTAATCAATTATATAATAACACAATCAGGGAATAATCAAGTGTCCAATGCCATTCTCTGGTGGCGAGCAGCAGCTGGGACAGCACCCCCTCCTCTATGAAAGGCTCCAGCCATTCTAATACGGGGTAATGGATGGTGGCGGTGGAAATCCCGGATCAATAATGTACACAAGAGCGCTCCTCAGGACCGTAGCCCTCCCAGTCCACGAGATATTGAACACTCCTCTGCACCCGTAGGGAGTCCAAAAGACGACAGACCGTATAGGTCGGCTGGCCATCCATTAAATGAGGCAGAGGAGGCAGACGGGAGGCTGGAGACAGGGGGCTGATTGTTAGAGGCTTGAGGCGGGAAACATGAAAAGTGGGATGGATACACATCAACTGAGGCAGCAGAAGGCAATAGACCACAGGGTTCATTTTATGCAAAATCCGGAAAAGACCGAGCCAGCTTGCGAGATTCAACTTGAAGGGGGAGGTCTTGGGTAAAGAACCAAACTATCAAACACTGAATTCTGTACATCTACTCAATTGTCATCACCACTGCCTACTTGCTCAATATGTCTTGTACATGTATCCCTGCTTACTCCTCATTTATATATATATATATATATATATATATTAAAAAATTATATACTAACCTTTTCCTTCCCAGTGTTACAGGTATGGTATGCAGCTACCTACAACAATGCCTATCGCTATATTACTGCACTGATCTCTTGCATGAACTATGATTGTTCCTACTATGTATTAACCCCATGAGGTCGACTGGATCGCCGATGATCCGAGCAGCAATAAAAGTATATTACTATTTCTAACGTCGCAAGATTTGATCATACACACGTGGCAAAAACATTGACAGAAACCTTAGAATCGTGACTTTCCGATTTGAGCACTGGCAAATATGACATTTTTTAAATTAGATTAATTAGACTAAAAGTAAACCTTGCCTTTCACTCTCTGTTTTACCTGGAAGTACCGTCCCCCTTCTATTGACATGGTAACTAGGTGCTAGTCTCAATAAATCTGTCCCGAGTTTTCAATAAATCTTCCAAAATACTTTAAAATTTTTAAAAAAACAATTCTGTCTTCTGCAGCTGGCATTCTCTGACTTATTGCTTACTCTGATGGCTTTTGTCTTTGTCTGATGGCCTTTGTTTGTTCCTGAGATTTTGTTTTGTTTTGTTTATGTCTTTCCGGCCCATCTGACAGATCTTAAACCTAGAAAACGTGTGTGGACAACCCTGGATGTTGGCAGGTGTGGACCATGAATATTCACTCCATGGGAGGAAATTAGCATATAGCCTTCCCACAGCCTGAAATAAATTTGACCTCTGACAGATTCTGATAAAAACAGGTTTTTTGAGCTATTTTTTAGATCTCAGATGTGCTAAACTATTTTGACATATTTTCATAACCAAGACCTTGATAAACAAACGCATATTGGCAAAACAATTTGTCACTATAGTTTAGTGTGTGCTTTCACAACTTTTGTGACGGCAGAAAAATTTACTCTTTATAACTTGTGTGTTTGTAGATCTATTTACAAGCTGCATATGATACTGACCAAACTATTGATGGCATATAAATGTAGCTGTGATTGTCCTTCAAATAAAAATATCAAACACTTTGGAGTAAGTGTGTGTTAAGTTGATGAAATTTAGATAAATATCAGACCACACCAAAATCACGAAGCTTCTCTGAGCTAAGCACGGACCTCAGGGGGTTAATGCTCTGGGTAAGAGCGTCTGCTAAATGCTTAAAATTTAAAATGTATCTGCCCTGGTCAGAATGGACGAAGAGACCTCCATTGGTGATTAGCGGGGAGTTGGTGTCAGATGGAATCCCGCTGTAGGGATAGGCAGGCAGTATGGTATAATGGTTATGGAACTGGACTTGTAACGTTAAGGTTGCAGGTTCAATCCCCAGGTGGGACACTGCCATTGTACCCTTGAGAAAGGTACTTTACCTGAATTGCTTCAGTTAAAATCCAGCTGTATAAATAGATTGTAAAGAAATGTAAAAACCTGTAAGTCGCTCTGGATAAGACCGTCTGCTAAATGCCTGTAATGTAATGTAATTGCGCCTGCCTCCAGATCCTGCGACAGTGAGTGACAAAGGCCACCGCCGAAGGAACGCTCATTACAGAATCTTGCTCAGGAAACAATGGTGGCTAGTAACCGAATTGGCACTCAAAAGGCGAAAGACCCGTGGCGGAGATCTGAAGGGTTTTGTGCACATATATTCGGCCCACATGAGGTACTTGCTCCAGGTGGTGGGGTTGGAGGAAGCCAGACATTGCAGAGTGGTCTCCAAATCCTGGTTGACTCTTTACATTTTGCCATTGGACTGGGAATGAAAGCCAAAGGAGAAACTGACAGAGGTGCCAATCAGGGAACAGAAGGCCCTCCAGAACTGGGACTACAGTCTGACACAAGATCCTGGGGAAGGCTATGGATGCGGAAAACATGCTGGACCATGAGTTCTGTGGTCTCTCGAGCTAAAGGTAATTTGGGAAGTTGGACGAAGTGGCAGCCTTTGGAGAAACAATTGACAATGACAAAAATGACAGAGAAACCATTGGATGAAGGCAAACCACAGGGAGGTGACACCATAGGCATGAAGAAGACCACAGGGAGGTGACACCATCGGCGTGTGGGTATGGGCAACGGGTGCAGGAGGGACGCTGCCTGGAGCTTTTACTTTGGGCACAGGCTAACACCAGAATATTCGTCTCAAAAACTCCAGGGTCCTGGCGGTCCCTGAATGCCCTGTCAGCTGAGAGGAATGCCTCCAAAACAAAACCTGGGACTGGACAGAGCTGGGGACAAACAGATGGCCGGGAGGTCCATTTCCTGGGTCAGGCTCCTGTTGTTGCGCCATCCTCACCGAGTGTTATATTCCCCATCTCGCCGGTGCCACTAACCGGGAGCTCAGAATTATGGTTTCCGGGGTCTCGTCTTCCTCTCAAACATTAAAACGGTGTGAGAGAGCATCAGGTTTCTGGTTCTTGGATCCCAGGTGATAAGACAGGGTAAAGGTAAAGGTCAGTCCATGCCACAAAATAATTTTTGGCCCTCTAAAGCTAGTGCCTCCACTGCTCAAGAGCCAGCTTGACTGCTAATAGCTCCCGGTTGCCAATGTCATAGTTCCTCTCCGCAGGGTGGAGACGACGGGAGAAAGCTGCACAAGGGTGAAGCTTTTGGTCCCTAGTGGCTCGCTGGGACAGGACGGCTCCCACCCTGACATCAGAGGCATCCACCTCCATGATAAAAGGCAAAGTAAGATCAGGACGGACTAGGACTGGCGCAGAAGTGAATTGCTGCTTGAGGTCCCGGAGTCCAGAAAAAATTGGCGACAGTCCCCTTGGTCAGGATAGTAAGAGGCACAGCAAGGGAACTGAAGTTGTGGATGAACCTCCAGTAGAAGTTAGCGAAGCCGAGGAACCATTGGACTTGCTTGATGGAGGTGAGCTGAGGTCAGTCCATGATGGCCTGGGTCTTACAAAGATCCATCCGGACATCACTCGGACCTGCCGTTTCTCCCTCCACAACATCCGGAGGATCTGTGGTGGAATTTTTGAAAAGCGTATGTCTCCAATAGATCAGTTATGTAACTTAATATCTGTACATGGGCCAATGCTTGTAGATTCTGCAAAACTGGCTGCAGTAACATTCGCTAGGCCATAGGAGAGGGGCCACTGTAACTGAGGCATTGGGGGCATTGGGTTGATGTGTCCAGCACGTGGATTCTGCAGCGGCACAGAACTCATTCTAACAAGGAATTTAGATGGAAGGTTCGTCTGTCTGTACGCTCAGGAGCATGAGAAGGGTACGGACAGTACTATCTAGACTCTTGAGCTCTTGGTGTTGCAGATTGATGTATACATTAGTCAAAATGTAATCCTCCCCTCCTTATGATGGAAGGCCATAAGGAATTCACCTAGGTGCAGCCATCAGTGAGATTAACGAGTCCAGTATCAACTTTGAGGGCATTGAGGGGACAACGTGTATTAAATTGAGCACATGCATTTTGCTACGCTTAAGGATTCACCATTGTTTCAGAGATGTTGCTACATTCACTGTTAAGTGTTCCCGAGTCGCGTGGCTGGTAGGATGTAAACACCTAGGATTGGGCTGTTTACATAAAAGCATGCAGGAACAATATAACTATTTATCACAATAGAGGCATTGAGACGATATATAATATATATCTATATCAATATAACCATACAATGCACATTTAGGTTAGCTGAAGTGTTTGTCTATCTTTGTTATGTTGGTTGATCGAAGAGTGATGGACAAGAATCAAGAATGGGAATGCAATCAAACCTTAGGAATAAAAAAGACCTCACGCCGGAATGTCTGAGGGCAGGGGTTGTGTTCTGAAAATGCTGTGTCAAAGTAGTAGCAGTGCCTCGCCTGCAGGGGAGTAAGGATGGATATAATGGTAGATCAGTACCAGTGATGGTTTAATGTGTATGTTGAATGTTAATGATGAATAATGGTTTCTTATATAAGATCAAAATGGAGTTTAAGAATGGGGTGACTGAGTTTATGTGGAAATTCCACCCCGATGCAGGGGACGGTGGGGTAACTGGTACAGCGTGACACTAAAAAAACAAGCACCAAGATCAGGATAAAAAAGGGATGTTCAGGATATGAAATTTCAGTCCTTGCTTCGCGAACCAACGGCTCATTGTTTATAAATAACTATTATTGCCACAGACTCTGAAGATTATCTTATTTTTGAAGAAATATTACGGTAATTGTGGTGGGGTCTCTCGGTCAATCTGGCCCTGAACCGAGGTCGGCCTATTTCACGACAAATCCGAACGTTCCTCACCCAAGAGGACACTCAACTCCTGGTCCAGGCCCTGGTGATCTCACGTCTAGACTACTGCAATTCCTTGCTGGCAGGCCTTCCGGCCTGTGCCATCAAGCCTCTGCAACTAGTTCAGAATGCTGCCACTCGCCTGGTGTTCAACCAGCCGAAGTTCACCCACGTCACCCCTCTACTCTCCTCTCTGCACTGGCTCCCCATCGCAGCACGCATCAGATTCAAGTCACTGGTGCTTGCTTTTCAAGCGGCCAGAGGCACTGCTCCCCCATACCTCCATTCACTCATCACTCCCTACACCCCGCCCAGACTCCTCCCCTCCGCCTCCTCTGGCAAACTGACTTCCCCATCCCTCCGGGCGCCTGGCAGCCACTCCTCGCGGTTTTGCCTCTTCTCTGTCCTGGTCCCTCACTGGTGGAACGACCTCCCGCAATCGGTCAGGACTGCGGAATCACTTCCAATCTTCCGCAAGAGCCTCAAAACCCACCTCTTCAGACTCCACTACCACTGAACACTGTCCATCTTGTCAATCTGTCATCACCATTGTTTACTTGTTCTACACTATAAAAAAAATAAAAAATAAAAAATAAACACTAACCTTTTCTTTCCCAGTGTTACAGGTATGATACGCAGATGCCTGCAATTATATCTATTGCTGTATTACTGCACTGATCTTGTGCGCTAACTATGATTGTTCTTGCCTTGTATTAATGCACATCATGTAAGTCGCTCTGGATAAGAGCATCTGCTAAATGCTTAAAATGTCAAATGTAAAAATGTATCTTAAAATGTATATTGCTGTTATTGGCTGAAAAGCAAAGCATTTGTATGCGGTTTTATTTGCTTACACAATAGCTTATACACCTCCTTGAAACGCAATATGAAACACATTATTTTTTGCTTTTGTGAACTATTTTCTATGTAATACTTTTTTTCATGAGTACTGTAGTCTACATATTATGATAATATAGGCTAGCGAGCTAACAACATGGAGCCTGAAGCTATCATTTGCATGATGCTCCTGTTGTTGTCATGTTGAAGCAGCTTTAAAGAAAAGTGAACCCCCGCCTCTTACCCTGATCCCAGTCGGGATCCCAGTTTCAGCAGGCTAAAACCCCAGGCTTCAGGCACTGAGATGGCATGGCTTTGGCACCAATGAGGCTTGGAAGTGGCAGTGGAAAACCATTAAGCACAAGCAAAGCTTAGCCCGTCAGACTTTGGTTGGACAGTCGAAAAGCAGCTATTGATCATTTACCAAGGTCCAGAATCCTGAATCACACTGCTACTGCTTGAATTATATTTTAACAGCAGAGGGCGCTGAAAAACAACATAAGAGCAATGGTACTCAACTCTTGTCCCAAGGAGCCACAGGATATGCCTATTTTTTATTATTACCTTAAAATCAGCAACGAATTAATTAAGGTGAGGTAACGGTGAAAACTAGCAGACCCTGTGGCTCCCCAGGACCAGGAAAGAGGACCACTGGTTTTGCGTATTTAAAAAAGCAGCACAGTACTTAAATTAAAAAATATATTTCATATGTAGATATCTTTTTCATGCATTTTCATTTCAGAAATCAGTTTTTGCTATGATACCATAGAGCTGAGTGGCCAACCCTGGCACTAGAGAGCTGCAGGGTGTGCTGGTTTTCATTGTCACTCAGAACTTAATTTATCAATGAAAGCAGTTAATTATACAGTAAACCCACCTCATCCTGTTAGGTATAAATTAGCTGGTTGGTAAAACAGCATTCCAGTTCTCAAATCTGGAAGAGCACTCATAAAATAAAAATGGAATGAGCTCCAGAAAGAGAGAATGATACAATATTTTAACACAATATTTTAATCAGTATTTTGAAGCTTGTCTGCTGTTAAATGATTTTAAAGGAATGAGCTCCAGGTTAAAGCTTGTCTCATAAATGATTTTAAAGAGGAAAGTGAAAATGACCCTTAGTTGCACCACATATTTACATTATGAACATTTGAACATTTGTCTGCTTTTATGTTAAATGGTGTCATTTGTGTAGTATCTGTAATCTATTGCTGCTTTCTTGGACAGGTCTCTCTTGAAAAAGAGATTTCTAATCTCAATGAGAAAAATAAAAATTATATGAGGCACATTTCATCCCCGACAAGTTGGGGAACTTCAAAGATTTCAACATTTTTATTTAATAAAATTCGATTATTTTCCCCAAAAAATATATTTGTTGCAAGAAGCACTTTTTGTTATTTTCATCATTAGAGTCAGATTTCTTGTGTTACGGTAAGTCAAATTTTTGTATTTTTGTTGCTATTAATGTGACTGGGTTTCCCCCTAATGTCTGCTGATTTATTTTTTCTTATTGCCAACTGTGAAATCTTCCTCTTTTGCTTACTAGCAGATTTACATTTTGGAATCTTAACTCATTTTAGCCAAAAACCTTGTTCCCTCTGCCTGGTAGCTGAAACTTGAAAATGGTGATTTCAGCAAGACAATGATCTCAAGCATACCTCAAAATCAACCAATAAATGCTTAACATATCAAAAAATTACTGTTTTGCAAAGGCCATCTCAGTCAACAGACTGATTGGAAATTTGTGGTTTACACTGAAGTCCACAAGCGCAGACCAAAGGATGACATGTTAATACAGATTCATTTTTGTTGGATTTTATTTTAAATATTATTAGGGATGTGAATAATTGTGACATATCTTTTTAGGAAAAATAAATATTACTTGGTAAACAAAATCTTTTTCTCTGAGCAATTGTATGACTATAAAATAATATCATTTTCATACATTTTTTGATATTGCTTCTGGATGGCATAACGAGTCATAACTCCTGCCTCTGTTGTAAGTATGACATGTTTTCTCAGTCTGATAACATCGAAAATTACAGAAAGTAACAGAACCCCCCCTTGGAAAGGAATGAAGCTGTAATGTGACCTTTGCAGTGCGCGGGATCCTGTGGCTTTTATCTCGTCTGTGGAAAAATCTGGTCTTAGTGAGAGAGCATGCCCAGAGAGCTGAAATGTACATTTTCATTGTTAAATTCAATTGGAAGAAATGAATCAATATTAGATTTAGTCTCCAAAGCACTGATTACAGTACATTAAGTGTAGAATAACAATAGTTTACCAGCTGTCTCCATAGTCACAATAATGTGTAGTTACAA
This sequence comes from Aldrovandia affinis, assembly GCA_029706075.1. Lineage (NCBI taxonomy): Eukaryota > Metazoa > Chordata > Actinopteri > Notacanthiformes > Halosauridae > Aldrovandia > Aldrovandia affinis. The sequence goes on along the minus strand of JAINUG010000093.1, from coordinate 3,351,712 downwards.
TAAATCTTTTTGTTTTACTATTCATTTAACGGGGTGTCAATTGCACTTGTGATGATGATAATGATTGTGTGTGTGTGTGTGTGTGTGTGCTTGTATGTGTTTGAGTGTATCAACAAATGTGCAGTTCTTGGGCATGAAATCTGAAATCCACACCCTTTCACTGGAACAGAAACCCTAGTTCAAGCATTTAATAAATACATTCTTGTGGTTCCCTATTCAGTGGCTTCTGTGGTTACCATTTCTTAATTTATCATTTCTACTTCACTTCCCTTTTCTTAGATATGCTGAATGCAAAAAAAAATTATTAGTTGCTGAATATACAATGGGGGAAATAAGTACTGAACACATCAACATTTTGTCCAGTAAATGTATTTCCAATGAGCCTATTCAAGTGAAATTTGCACCAGACTTTGGTATTAACTCAAAAAATCCAGACAAAAGATCTAAACATTAAAGTCCATATTTAAATAAAGTTATGTGTAATAAAGTGGAATGAAACAGGAAAAAAGTATTGAACACACAAGAAAAAGCAGTACATCACAGCAAGGAAAGGCAAGGAAGCAGCTGAAAACCATAACTAATTAGGAGGCAACTCTACCTCCAATCTGTGCTAATTAATGTCAGCTGGGTTAGAATATATTGATGGGCTATAAAAGGTTTTTTTTGTTACCAAGGTGCCACACAAGAAACATCTAATGATGGGTAAAAGCAAAGAGCTCTCTCAAGACCTTCGCAACCAGATTGTTGCAAAACATGAAAATGGAATTGGCTACAGACACAACTTCTGAATCTTCCAGTAAGCACCATTGGGGGCATTATCCGTAAGTGGAAGCAACATCACTCCACCATCAACCAGCCATGCACAGAAGCTCCTCGCAAGATTTCTGATCAGGGAGTCAGAAGGATACTTAGAAGAGTAGCCAAAGAGCCAAGGACCACTAGGAAAGAGCTCCAGAAAGACTTGGAGGCAGCAGGTACAACTGTGACAGAAAGGACAGTAGGCAATGCACTCCACCACCATGGCCTCTGTGCAGGCTCAGCCCGCAAGACTCCACTACTGAAAAAAAGACATGTTGAAGCTCGTTTAAAGTTTGCCAAACAACATTTGGACAAGCCAGTGAACTACTGGGAGCATGTACTCAGATGTGGTCAGATGAGACCAAAATTGAACTTTTTGGCTGCCACACAACACACCATGTTTGGAGGAGAAATGGCACTGCACATCACCCGAATAACACTATACCAACAGTGAAGTTTGGAGGTGGAAGTATGATGATGTGGGGCTGTTTCTCCTCTCGTGGTACTGGCAGACTTCATATCATTGAAGGAAAAATGAATGGAGCCATGTACCAGGATGCTGAGGATGAGATGTGGGTGGACCTTCCAGCAGGACAACGATCCAAAGCATACAGCAAAGGAAACTCGCAATTGGTTTCAGAGAAAGAAAATCAACTTGTTGGAATGGCCCAGTCAATCACCTGACTTAAACCCAATTGAACATTTGTGGAAGCATCTGAAGATCCAGATTCACAAGAGGGCCCTCCGCAATCTTCAAGATTTAAAGACAATCTGTGTAGAGGAATGGGCCAAAATCTGAATACTGCGGGCGATTAGTTACTTCATACAGAAAGCGCCTTGAAGCTGTCATTACAAACAAAGGCTTCTCCACTAAGTATTGAATTAATTTCAGTTAGTGTGTTCAATACTTTTTTCCTATGTCATTCCACTTTATTACACATAACTTTATTTACATATGGACTTTAATGTTTAGTTTTTTTCTGGATTTCTTGAGTTAATACCAAAGTCTGGTGCAAATTCCACTTGAATGGCCTCATTGGAAATACATTTACTGGGAAAAATGTTGATGTGTTCAATACTTATTTCCCCCATTGTACATACACACATACCATTCACATACAGTATGTTTTGGATCCTACTCTAAAATGTAATAAATACAAGTAATTCAATAATTTTGTATTTTTTCTCCCCAATTTTGAATCACTAATTGTGCCACAAGTATGGGCACTCACCTGTGATCAGTACTACAGAACTAGTTATAATTGAAGGAGAATCCTGGCCAACTTAAACCCAACCTATCAGGATGAAACCAATTATCTTTCTGCTGTGATTTCCATAGTTGGCTAATTACACAGCTGAGGCTCAAAACTGTAACTATAGGACCCAGCCTGCACCTTTGCCAACTGAGCCATGTCCATGATATACCATGACTATTCTATGACATTTCCCGCTCAACTTGTTTTACATTACATTTCATTACAGGCATTTAGCAGACGCTCTTATCCAGAGCGACTTACAGTTTTACATTTCTTTACAATCCATTTATACAGCTGGATATTTACTGAAGCAATTCAGGTTAAGTACCTTGCTCAAAGGTACAACGGCAGTGTTCCACCTGGGGATTGAACCTGCAACCTTAACGTTACAAGCCCAGTTCCCTAACCATTATACCACACTGCCTGCCTCGTTTTCTCGTATGTACTTCAATCATCCGCCAACAAGAAGTTGATAGCGCCCTTTTTTCAAGCCATGTGTCAACAGTTATCAAGCTGTACCATCCCAATAATCTATGTTGATAAATAAATTGCCACTAATTAAGCAAAGATGATGATTGACAGCAATGTTTGCATTCCACACTGTCGAGTGCAGCAGTATTTTGAAATGTTGTGCAGGGGTATGCTGTTTTTTGAAGCTGTGGGAAATAGCTTACTCACACAAAATAGTGTAGTTATATAACATTTAACCTGCACAAAAATAGTATAATAGTTAACAAGAAAATAATTATCGCACTCCCAGTGACATTTCATGGAAATTTGCATCTACATCAGAATTCTGAAAAGAGGAGTACAACAGCAAAAAAAATTTGCACCCTCATAATTTACCATTCAATTCAAAGCCAAACCAACATTTCCATGTTTTATTCTCTCACATTGCTAATTCAAATTTAAGACTCCATAGAAAATCAGAAAGGAAAAGAAAAGGAACCGTTACTGCATGTTACATCACTCAAACTAGTAAAAGTTTTTTTGTGGCTGAATGTGGGATTTTGTAACAGCTTCTAATAAGGGTTGTTTTGTTTTACAATAATTCATTAATTTACTCATTAATATGTTAAAACTTTGAAAAATAACAAATCTTGCATGACTAACGTTAATGTTAGACCAATTGGAATGGAGTAGTTGATTGAGACAACACTGTGACTGTGGATAATCATGCTATCTGAGTGACTGACGCATTTGGCTGCTTGGTACCCCATGGGCAAATTACATTACATTACATTACAGGCATTTGGCAGACGATCTTATCCAGAACGACGTACAACAAAGTGTTAACCGTAGTCAAGAACAGTTTCGCTGAAAGCCACCCTAGAGGGGAGTACAATTCCAGGTGCTAGGAGCAACCATATCGTTAAACTAGAACCCTGTAGGTAAATCTGTAGCCACGATTCAAAGGCAGCAATAAAACAATCAGTGTGGAAAATATCGGCGAAATAATGCCTAAACCTAATACAATACATAAACAGGTAGACATGAGTGCAATATTAGACAGCTATGTCCCTAAGTAACAAAACCGAACTACAGGGAGAGGTGCGCCCTGAAGAGGTGGGTCTTCAGTTGTCGCTGGAAGGTGGCCAGGGTCTCGACTTCCACGGGAAGGTCATTCCACCATCAAGGAGCCAAAACCAACAGGAGACGTGACCGGGAAGCACAGGTGCGGAGCGGGGGAGGCGCCAGGCGTCCTGAGGTAGCAGAACGGAGTGGTCTGGCAGGTGTGTAGGGTTTGAAGATCTTGAGGAGGTATGCTGGGGCTGATCCCTTGACTGCCTGGTATGCTAGGACCAATGTTTTGAATTTGATGCGAGCTATAACAGGCAGCCAGTGGAGGGTAGTGAGCAGGGGGGTGACATGGGAGTGTCTGGGAAGGTTGAAGACCAGGCGGGCTGCAGCATTCTGGATGAGTTGCAGGGGTCTGATGGCAGATGCCGGAAGGCCAGCCAGAAGCGAGTTGCAGTAGTCCAAGCAGGACAGTACCATTGCTTGGACCAGAAGCTGGGTAGAGTATGTGGTAAGGAAGGGATGGATTCTCCTGATGTTATACAGGAAGAATCTGCACGCCCGGCTTACCGCTGCGATGTTCTTTGACAGGGACAGCCTGTTGTCCATCACCACACCGAGATTCTTCGCGCAGGGTGATGATGTCAACAAGGTGTCACCTACAAAAATGGAGAAATCAAGGTGGGGTGGGTTTAGAGCAGGAATGAAGATTAGTTCTGTTTTACCTGGGTTGAGCTTTAGGTGGTGACTGTCCATCCAGCTCTGAATGTCCCTCAGGCAAGCAGAGATGCGGGTCGAGACCTGAGTGTCTGATGGGGAGGAGAGAAAGAGTTGAGTGTCATCAGCATAACAACGGTAGGACAGGCCGTGGGCAGAGATTACAGAGCCAAGGGATCGGGTGTACAGAGAGAAGAGAAGGGGACCGAGGACTGAGCCCTGTGGGGAGGGAGCGAGGCGGTGATACTTTAATGAATGAATGCGATACCCACCCAGAAATACTTTATCAATATTTACTTGCAACATTATCGATAGCTAACTAGCTACAGTCAATGGCTACCATCACTGTATAATGTTAGCTGACACATTACGGTTACTAACCACTTAAAACCCATGGCCACATGGTTCATTAATTTAGGATTCCGCCGTAGCAACAATGTAAGTTACACATTTAGCTAGCTATCAGCAAACGCAATGGCTCGATAGCACTTAAATCAATCATATTTTCTGAAAATAAAACCCAAAAAAACACACAGAAAAGCTTAAAAATGACATAAATATAGTATATATAAATAATCATCAATTTGTCTGGGTTAAGTTATGGGAAAAACAACATGGAGTGGTTCTGTTAACATTATAGCTACCTACATAAGGTCAGCGAGCCTAGTCTGTGTAGCTAGCAATCGATTAGCCAACACCATATGGTAGTTATCATCAGTGTAGTGTAAGATATTGAACTGTAAGCAGACGGGTAAATCATATCACAATTACAAGGGATATGTGCGGCCAAATAGAGACAGTCATTGACATGTGATTGAGCGGAAGAGACAGAGAAACTCCTGAAACCAACCATGGCCAGTAGAATACATGGATAGGTGATCAAACGGCTACTCGGGCCAACCATTTAGACTTGATTAACAATACAATAGACTGTTTCCTGGCTGGGCCCCGGGAACTGAATCAATCAGACCCCCCCTAGTGATGAGCAGACTGATTGATTTAAGGGAGCCAGTGTCTGGCATTATTCCGAATACACATTTCTGTCGAAGAACACCCATCCGGACGCGCTTTCCCAGTTATATAGAAGTATATATATAAATATATATATATATATATAAATATATATATATATATATTCCCGGGTCAGAAGTTGATCGCTCTCCGGAGCCCATTGTTCCCGCCACTCAGATTCTGGCTCCAGTTTCTTGGAGCAGTTAATAAATTGTTCGTAAGGCACAGCGTCTGGAACCGGCGCTTTTTGTGCCATCTAAAGTACGAGCTCAGGTGTTACAGTGGCATCATTTTTCCCGACTGGGTATTCACAGGATCCATGAGTTCTTGGCCAGACAATTCTGGTGGCCTAAAATGGAGAGTGATGTGGAGAGTGTGTGTCGGCCTGTTCTATATGTGCTCGCAATAAAGGGTCTCAGCTTCCGCCATTTGGCCTTCTCCGACCACTGCCCATTCCTCGTCGTCCTTGGAGCCACATTGTCATGGATTTTATGACCAGTCTTCCGGTGTCGGAGGGTCACACGGTTATCCTGGTGGTAGTGGATAGGTTCTCTAAGGCGGCAAATTGTATTCCTCTGCCCAAGCTGCCGTCCGCTCTCGAGACTGCCCTGCTGGTGGTTGATCATGTGTTCCGTATCCATGGTCTTCCCCAGGACGTGGTGTCCGATCGTGGACCCCAGTTTGCTGCCCAGTTTTGGCAGACCTTTTATTCTCTCTTGGGTGCTTCCGTAAGTCTTTCTTCGGGGTTTCATCCTGAGACCGATGGGCAGACGGAGCATACTAACCAGTCTAGATAAAGACGTGGGAGTGCTGTCTGCCGCGTCCTTTGGTCGGCGGTGTCGGGCTACTTGGAGAAGGGTGCGAGAGTCACTCCTGTGTGCCTCTGCTCACCAGAAGGTTATCGCAGACAGGCATCGTCCTGCGCCTTTGTATCATGTGGGGCAACGGTTGTGGCTCTCCACCCGCGATCTGCCATTACGAGTCGAATATGGAAGCTCGCTCCTCGTTTCGTGGGCCCCTTCAAGATCATCCGTAGGATCAATCTCGTCACTGTGCGTCTTCAACTCCCTCATTCCATGAGGGTCCACCCCACCTTTCACGTCTCCTGCATTAAGCCGTTTTTTACTAGCCCTTTGGCACCGGTTGACGTACCACCGCCTCCACCCCGGCTTATCGATAGTCAGCCTGTTTACACTGTGCGTCGCATTATAGCTAGTAGGCATGTGGGCAGGGGCGTGCAGTATCTAGTGGATTGGGAGGGTTATGGCCCTGAGGAGCTGTGGGAGAAAAAACCTAGAGAAGCTTGCATTCATGAGCCCTGTGCACTCTGTGTTTTGTTCTCGTGATTTTAATCATCTTGTATGTGGTATATTGGATGCATATGATTTATGAGTCTGTATTAGGCTGAGATGGGCCCAGAGACACCTGCGCTTGGAATGCCTGGAGGCATGCCTAATGGCCTCAGGCCAGTGGTCCGTTCTGACTCTGTCCTGATTTATGGTAACACGCAATGATTTGTACTGGTTGGCATGACCTAATAAGTTGTTGTGATACATTCATGCACAAGGTGTTATCAAGGCCTCACCTGCTGGTGGAGTGGGGAGAGAGGTTAGTGGTAGGTCAGTATCAGTGATTGTTTAATTTTTTATGCCAGATGTCGACAGAAAATAAATAATGGTGTCTTATATAAAGTAAATAATGGTGTCTTAAAAGGGCGGAATGGGATTTTAGGGGAATTCCGCCATGATGGGAGTGGTAGCTTCATGGGACATCATTGGTAGGAGTGTTGAATCTTGTGAGGAGGGGTTTCAAAACAGGATAAAAAGAGGAGCCCCAGAAAGGAGAGTTCAGTTCCTGCTTTGCGAACCAGCACGGCTCTTTGAATGTAACCATTGCTTATATTCAAATAAAACGTATTACTACAGACTCTGAAGATTGTTTTACTTTGAAGAAAGACTACTTTATTTTGAAGAAGTATCCAGTGCGGTGGGATCTCTCGGTCCATCTGGCCCAGACCAGGTTCAGATTCTCCCTCATTGAATTGGCGAGCCAGCCAGGAGAGGCACGGGGAAGCTAGATGCTTGGGCGGGACTGTTGCCTTTGAATCAACATTAGCCATTCAGGGAAACAAGGTAAGCAGCACCTTCTTACAAAATTCTGCGAGTTAGTTGGGTCAAAGGCAGTGTGTATTCCTCCGGGCTAAGGCCTACTAGCCTACTAGCCTCTCCTTTAAATAACCAGTGCTTACAGCTTACTCACCGCTAAGAGACGAAGGAAGAAAGAGGAGTGGCCTGTACCCAGTCATGGCAAAAGAGATCGAGCTAGTAAGTGGGGGTACAGGTTCGGAGGCAGACCAGCAAGAGTATGCTAGGGTACAACTAAGGGAAACAGGCTTGGCAGCGGACCAAGACGAGTATGAGAAGGTAGATCGGAGACAAAGGGAAAGGGCGAAACAAGACAAAATCCCAGTCAGGCCCGAGATACTGTACACCTCCACCCCAAGGGAGAGCTCGAGCAGTAGTGAGGAGGAAGGAGAAACTGCAGCAGTCGCCAGGAAAAGGCTTGTGTTTGGTAAGGTGTATATTGGAAAGCCACTGGCAAGGAAGAGACTCAGTCTGCCAGACATGAGGGCGGCCCCGGTTCAATCAAAGGGAAGTTCAGAGAGATCAGGGAGTAGGGGAAACAGCCTGGAAAAGCTAGGGACCACTCTGGCATGAGCACAAGAGAGCATGGATAGACCCATGAGGGAAATGGAGGAACAGATGCAACAGACCAACCTTGAACTAGATAAACTTCTGGTACTGGTAAGGAGGGGGAACAGATTCCAGAGAAGTCAGCCATGAGGGAGGAGATGGCCCCTACTCTGGCTCAAACAAACCAGGCCATAGATGATAGCCTTAAGAGACTGACTGAAAAAACAAGCTAGCTAGCTTTAAGAGAATGCATGACCTAACACAGTCCAACAGAACATCAGAACACTTTATGAAATTAAGGGGCAGTAGGTGGATTCCAAGGGAGCCAGTAGTAAGGAAACAGAGGGTGGTGGAACAAGACAATGAGTCTGAGGTGGGAAAATAGGCCTGAGGCAACAGATGAGGAAGATGAGCCTGAGGGAGGATGGGAGACAATGCTCCCTATAGTGGTCAAAGGTGGCCACGATCAGTACACACCCTGGTCATTTATGGACATGGTGGGGCTAGCAGGCAGGTTGCCAGACATCACAGAAGGGACTGGGAAGTGGATTACAGCCCTAGAAGAGAGTACAGGGGGAATCAGGTTGGCGCTGGGTGACATGAAAGCCCTATTGATGCATGTGGTAGGAAAACATGTGACTGATGACGTCTTTCAGAACACAGGATTGAGCCACCTTAATGGTGGGCACGGGGCAGATTACGTCGACTTCAACGGGTTCCGGAACAAGGTGTGGGGGGGAACAAGGTCTTGCATTGGGAAAGCAGGAGCCGGCCTCCCCCTCTCTAACTCGTCAGTTAAAACTGTAGGCTTCTCTGGAAAACCAATAGTGATTCCACTTACACAGCCGGTCCCAATGTGAATTGCTGATAGAACTATTATTGCACCATTGCTGTACTCCACTGACACTCCAGTTAATTTGCTAGGCAGAGACATTTTATGCCCTCTAGGGGCCAACATTGTATGTACACAGGATGGCATTTATGTAGATATCCCCGATAGTGTACCAGGCAGAATGATGGCCATGCAGGCCCAGCAAGAAGGGCTCCTGCAGCCCTACGTATCGGCCCTCAGTGGGCTCCGAAATCTATGATGAAGGAACATTGGAAAAAATGGGAACCGTGGGTACACCGTGGGCAGCCACAGAACCTGAACGGGCATTACACTGCACCCTCATGTATGATGAACAACAAGCACACAAGGACTATGAAGTAGGTTGTGATGACACTCTCAATAGGCGACGTTATCCCATTATGGGCCAAGACATTTACATTGGTCCACAAGGGGCAGCAGCCGCAGTAACACTACCACCGTCCCTAAACCAATGGTTTCAAGTTCAAGACTCAACACCACATGTGACATTATTAATGGCAGAAGGCAGGGAGTCACATGAGTTGGGACCAATGTTTAAAACAGCCTTACAGGTGCAGGAGTGGCTACCAACAGAAAATAGGTACCTTCACATTTCCTCAGACGGACAATTCATTAGGATCTCGGGAAAAACATATGACGAGGGTTTAGCAGAAAGGTTCTTGCTAGATGACAGGAGGCCAACACAGATGCCCCTTGGGCCAGAGCATGAAACATTGCTGCAGCAGGTGCCAGAGAATGTGTGGTCCAAACACAAGACAGATGTAGGCTGTGTTAGATCAGCACAGCCAGTACAGATCGCGCTGAAAAACGGGGTTAGGCTGCCGTATCAAAGGCAATATCCCCTTAACCCCCTGAGGTCGACAGGATCGCCGACGATCCCAGCAGCAATAAAAGTATATTACTATTTCGAACGTCGCGAGATTTTATCATACATACGCGGCAAAAACATTGACAGAAACCTTAGAATCGTGACTTTCAGATCTGAGCACTGGCAAATAATATGAGATTTTTTAAATTAGGTTAATTAGACCAAAAGTAAACCTTGCATTTTCCTCTCTTTTTTACCTGTTAGTACCGTCCCCCTTCTATTGACATGGTAACTAGGTGCTAGTCTCGGGGAGGGGCATGGGGCCATGTGTGAAATCGCAGCGTAAACAATGTCCTGATATTATATCGCATCTTGTCTGTGTTTACGGTTGCAATCTGCCAGCAACAGACGGTGTATGCTGATATTTATTTTATTTACCATGTTTTCAAATACTCGTGAAAATATATTAATTCCGCGTCTTGTGGCGCTATACGGAAACAATCAGAATCATTGTGGACTGCTGCGAATAATTAACGGGAGGATATTTAACCAGCTGGCATTCTGTTTCGGCGCTTGGACATTATCTAGCTTAGCTTGATAATACCTATTGTGATTAATGTTTCTTGCCTCTCGAGAACTTGTTTGTTTGTGTGCTTATTGTTGTTTAGATTCCCAGCGTTTAGTTTATTCCGAGATTTTGGATACGTTTTGTTTGTTCCTGATCATTGGTTATTTTGTTTTGTTTTGTTTATGCCTTTCCGTGTCTTCGCAGACACGGATTTTGCTTTCGTTTTCCTACAGACGTTTAAAGATAAATATCTTAAACCCAGAAAACGGGCTACTTTTGATCATGTGCCTGTGCCCACTGCTAAACAGACTCTGGATGTTGGCAAACTGGCTTCTGTTGGTCGCAAGAAATGCGTACTCTGCAAGATGTCTTTGTCTGATGGCCTTTGAGAGAGAGATGGCCCATCTGACAGATCTTTCAGGTGTGGATCATGAATATTCAGTGAATTAGCATATAGCCCTCCCACAGCCTGATTGTCCTTCAAATAAAAATATCAAACACTTTGGAGTAAGTGTGTGTTAAGTTGATGAAATTGAGATAAATATCAGACCACGCCAAAATCACAAACCTTCTCTGAGCTAAGCACGGACCTCAGGGGGTTAAGCAGCAGGCCGTAGAAGGAATTAATCCTACAACTGATAGCTGGGGTGTTAATACAAACTGAAAGCCCATGTAACACCCCAATTTGCCCAATCAAAAAGCCACATTCAGATGATTATCGCTTGGTGCATGACTTGAGGGCCGTCAATCTAGTAGTTTGAGTTTTCAGGCTGAGGTACCTGTAGTCCCAGATCCACACACGCTGCTTTCCAACATACTGCCAAACACACAAAGGTACACAGTGATTGATTTGTGTTCTGCCTTTTTTAGTGTGCCATTACATCCGGAGTCACAGTACCTCTTTGCATTCACTTACCAAGGTCAGCAGTATACATATACAAGGCTGCCACAAGGATATTGTGAAAGTCCCTCAGTGTTCAACAGAGTGCTAGCACAGGATTTGCAGCATTTAGATATATCGAGTACCCCGATTCAGTATGTAGATGACCTGCTGATCTGTAGCCCCACTAAAGAGCAGTGTCAGAAAGACTCAGTTGCTGTATTGACTGCTCTAGCAACAGGAGGTCACAAGGTCAGCAAAGACAAGCTACAATTTTGTCAACAGACAGTTGAATACCTAGGTAGACAGCTGAGTGGTGACAAAAGGCTTATTGCTCCGTCGCAGGTGGAAGCCATCACCAAGGCACCTAAGCCTCAGACAGTTGGGCAAATGCTTTCATTCCTGGGAATGGCAAGGTACAGTAGGCCATGGATTTGTGATTACGCAGTCATCACATCACCGCTACGCACATTGATTAAAGCAGCAGGACAAGGCAATAGTGTGACTCAATTCTTATGGAATACAGAAGCAGATGAGGCCTTCCAAACCTTAAAGCATCAGTTGCAAACAGCTCCAGCACTTGGAAATCCAGACTATAGAGAGCCATTCCATCTATATGTTGCTGAGCGATCTGACTTTGCCAGTGCAGTCCTGATGCAGGACACATCTGCAGGTAAACAGCCATTGGCTTACTATAGCACAAAACTAGACACTGTGGAGCAAGGACTGCCACTATGCTACCAAGGGTTAGCCGCAGCCACCTTTGCTTACCAAAAGGCCTCCACTCTGACAACGGGGCACTCAGTGATGCTGTATACGTCCCATCAATTACACGTGTTGTTAACCAGTCCTCGCTTTGTCCTAACACAGGCTAGGAAGACCGGTTATGAGGTCTTTATCTGCACCACACATTACCATCAAGCGATGTACAACCATTAACCCGGCAACCAGAATGGTCTTGCCAACAGATGGTGCCACCCATGAATGTGTTCAGAGTACTGAGACGTTCCTTAAAGCCCATGAAGAATTGTCCAACCAAAACATTGCAGCCGATCTCACTCTGTTTGTGGATAGTTCATGTTTTAGGGATGATAGAGGAAATCATGCTGGGTACAGGGTAGTACAGCTAAACAATGATGGCACTTCCTTTACTCAAGCACAACCTGTGAAGGTTGTGCAGCCATGCTCTGCTCAGCTGGCAGAAATCAAAGCCTTAGCAGCTGCGTGCCAACTAGAAACTGGAAAACGTGTCAATATCTACACAGTTTCTACATATGCTTATGGTGTTTGTCATGTTTATGGTACTATCTGGAAGCAAAGAGGCTTTCACAAGGCTGATGGCACTCCAGTCACACATGGAGAAGCAATTTCAGATTTGCTAGAAGCCATGAAACTACCTGTAGTAGTAGCCATTATAAAGTACCCATCACATCAGAACACAAATACTTTGGTAGCTGAGGGTAACAACCGAGCAGACGAAGTAGCACGTCAGGCTGCTCTGGGGCATTGCATAATGGCTCCTCAGGTGTTAGCGGAAGAACCTAACCCTGCAGGAGATCTGCTCTCCCTTATTGAAGCACAAAAGAAGGCAAGTGTTTATGAAAAAAGTGTTTGGACAAGAAGGGGGGCTATACAAACAAAAACTGGTATCCATGAGGGGTTATGGAGAGGTCCAGCAGGACACTTTGTAACGCCTACATCACTAATCCACACCCTGATTAAGGATACGCATGGTCAAGACCATTGCGCAAGGGGGGAAGTCATTAGAAGCATGAAATATGCATGGTGGTCGCCATATTTAACCGCTACGTTAGACAAAGCGCTGAATGACTGTGAAGTCTGTGCAAATTACAACATCAGAAAGCCTTTTTCAGCACAAATTGGGCACATTCCACCTCCTGATGGACCCTTTAGACACATCTTAATAGATTGCGTAGATATGCTTAAGCGGGTCCAAAACAAAAGATACATGCTAGTGGTGGTGGACAGATTCAGTAGATGGGTAGAGGCAACACCTACAAGCCATCCGGATGCCAAGTCAGTGGTAAAGTTTTTGTGCAAAGAAGTGTTTCCCAGGTTTGGGATTCCAGACAAAATCAGTGTGGATAATGGGGAACATTTTGCGGCCGAATTGCTGAAAACCACAACCAAAATGTTGGGGATCCGACAAAGATTTTGGTGTGTGTACCATCCGCAGTCCCAAGGAATAGTGGAGAGGGCTAATGGCACTCTAAAAGCAAAAATATGCACTGTTGGTAATATAACTTGGGTAGATGCAATGCCATTGGCATTAATGAGCATGAGCATTATCTCCATGCCATACATCCAGGAGAGTGTGGAACCGAAAAGTGGAACGAAGCCAGACGCGAAGGACCGTTTAAGGTGGTCCTGACAACTCCCACTGCACTCAAGGTTGCAGGTAAATCTGTGTGGTTCCACCTTAATCATTGCAGTAGGGCAAGAGAACCATAATGTACACAGGACGAGGTTAGAGACAACTTGTGGGAAATAGGAGTTGAAGGACAGCTAGTATTATGAACAAGGTGCCAGAGATAGCACTTTGCATAAGAAGGGTAATATGTTTTATCGATGGTTGGACTATTCTGCGAGACAGGTGACTCAGGAGACATGCATAATGCTATAATTATGGCCCGCAAAGAACGCCCCACATAAGACCATTACCATATACACAGGCGGAATGTGCGGGAGATTGAGGGTGTCACCTACAATGCATATTGTACTATAAGGCAAAAGGAGGAAAGCATTTAGAATTGTGGGATGGGGAAGAGCCTAAAAACACCAAACTCGATCAGCCATTGAGTCAGCCATTGAATCGCACTAGCAAAAGTGATGGGTATGTCTATATGTACAAAGGACAGACACTTATTGAAACAAGCAAATGTTAAGACATACTTATTGCCGTGGATGAAGTAAATGCCCCGTTGGTTGTGGTACCTGACATAATTGAATTCCCATTATGTGTGGTACGAGATGAAAGGCTGGAAAAACATAGGTGGAATGCCGAAACAATAGGGCTATATTTACATCACTTTGGGAGCGTTAACTGTCCGAAGGTTAATTGTACAGAATGGGACGACAAGGGTCCCTGCCTAGTGTACTCAACCACCGATGCCGCACCGCTTACGTGCCGGGAAGTGGTCGCTAACTTTGGAGACACAACTATACGGTGATCATTAATGGGACAGAAGTATGATCTAAATTCACCGTGCCAGACTTCTCTAGAGGCACATATCCTTTAGCTGATGTATATTGGTATTGTGGCAAAGGCACACAAGTCAAAGCAACACTAGAAGCGAACTGGACAGGAATATGTGCGCCAGTTGGTCTGACTGGACGAGTGACGGTTGTTGAATTAACGCCACCCGACCGCCCAAAACGGCAGAGGCGAGAATGGAAAGAACAGGAGAACAGACAGATAAGTTATCTAGGTAGCCCAATCAATATTCCACCAGACCATAAGGCAATGGGTAAAGTTGCCACCAATACTTTAACAATATTGCTCCCTTGCCTCCAGATTAAAATAAATGCAGAGTGGGTGAATTACTTATGGTACAACCAACAAAAGTTTATTAACTATACAGTATTGTCCTTGCAAGGGATAAAGGAACAGCTACACGCCAATTCTTGACACATTGCTTGCTGACTCGCAGGGGGTATGCGAACAATTTGGGGACGATTGCTGCATAATTATCCCAATGCACGCGGGAAAAGGGGGAAATCTAACAGTAACACTAGAGGCACTGGAAGATATGAGGAATGAGCATGTCAGGAATACGCCAGGATAATCAGACCTGGGGTGGTGGGACTGGTTGAACATGTCAACATGGAAAGCTCTACTGGTAAAAATAGGAGTGATTATAGGAGTGGTACTGTTGCTGTTGTTGTTTGCCTCATGTTGTCTAATTCATTTGATCCAATCTCTGATAAAAAAGATAACAGCAACTATGAGTGGACAATTTCCTATCACATTGGGCCCAGTAGGGGGCACTGAGGATGCAGACGCTGAGGAGCGGGTTGAGCCGACTGCCCCCGACTCTTCTGTTGAATGGAGTGAACAATACATAAAATGGTACTCGGTGAAAGCAGGGTGGGGTGTTTCACTGTACTTGCCATCCAAGTAGGACCCAACGAGTATCGAGATGAGGAAGGAAAGCATGTGAATGCCAAAGGTGGTCCACTGGATTGCCCGCTCGGGAACCCCCTCTGCGAATATGGTGTGACAGGAGGTGCAGGCTGGGAGTGCTGGAATCACCATCCCCAGGCTTCGCAGCTGGTGTTGGATCCACGATTCTGGGCCGACTATGCGGGAGAAAACCTGTTTGCGGGTGGCCGGCAGCGACGGGATGGGGAGGAGTGATCCATATCACTATGCATCGGGTGTGAAGGAGCACTCTCTCCACTATGGCAACCCTCTCTGGTGCGCAAAGTACCTGGGTTGATGAAAACATATACACTGACTAAATGCATATACATGGACGGAGGCGCATAACACACACAGCAGACAGGTGCTCCCTTACCTATGGCAGATAGAGTAAAACACACACATAGTTATCTCACACACTTATGCCAGAAAAGATCACAACCAGCAAAGGCTGGCAGAAGAGCAACCTCACTCTGTCCACTGGTCTGGAAGGTTCAGCGCAGGACCATGGAAGAGGAGAAGATATTATCTTGCTTAAATATGTTATGTAACTTCATATGATCAAAACCATAGCTGGTTCTATATAAACTTAGACTTATACTATACCTTATATACTATACTATACCTATACTTATATTACACCTATACCCATGCATTATGCCTAGTATACGAGGGTCATGAATGAATATGTATTCTGTTTTGGGGTCAGCCTACATTAAATGTCGCTGTGAACCTATGGCCACGTTTTGCCATGTAGATGTTACGCAGGAAGTCTGTGCGATGAGGAATGGCTCCATACTGCCACAGTCACAGGCAGTATCTATGTGGGGGGCTCACATGACAAAAGAACAACAAGGGTATTTGCATGCCCAAATGTTCTGCATTGATGACTGAGCCTGACTGCAGTCGTGCAGGTGTGGCCTGGGTGATGACTGCTGGGTAAATGTATTTACTGGTGGCCCATGTGAAGCAACAGAAAGGCCAGGTAGGGAGTCAGCGAGTTGATATGGGCTGACTAAATGTGTTACAATGAAATCAAAACCTGTATCGTCTGTATAATCTTTATGAAATTTGATGATTGTTGTAACCTATGGTATATCTACTGTATGTAACTGTGACTAAGGAGTCACAAAGGGGGGAATGTGGGAAAAAAACCTAGAGGAGATTGCATACTTGAACCCTGTGAACTCTGTGTACTGTTCCTATGATTTATCTATGATGAATCTGCCCAGGGTTGAATTAGGCCTAGGGACACCTGCACTTGGAATGCCTGGAGGCGAGCCCAATGGCCTCAGGCCAGTGGTCTGTACTGACTCTGCCCTGATTTATGGTGACATGCAATGATTGGTGATGGGTTGGCACGATCTAATAAGTTGTTGTGATCCATTCATGCGCATAATGTAATCAAGGCCTCATTTTGCAGGTGGAGTGGGCAGATAGGGGAGTGGTAGGTCAGTATAAATGATTGTAAAAAAATGTTATGCCAGATGTCAGCAGATAATAAATAATGGTGTCTCATATAAAGTAAATAATGGTGTCTTAAAAGGGCTGGAATGGGATTTTGGGGGAAGTGGTAACTTCATGAGACATCATGGGGAGGGGTATTGAACCTTGTGAGGAGGGGTTTCAAAACAGGATAAAAAGCGGAGCCCCAGAGAGGAGAGTTCAGTCCCTGCTTCGTGAACCAGCTCTTTGAATGTAACCATTGCTTATATTCAAATACATTTGACAACAGACTCTGAAGATTGTTTTACTTTGAAGAAAGACTACTTTATTTTGAAGAAGTATCCAGTGTGGTGGGATCTCTCGGTCCATCTGGCCCAGACCGGGTTCAGATTCTCCCTCAATAACTTACCTTATTCAGAACAGAGCGATGCGGTCCAGCACTGCAAAGTACAAATAGCAATCTGTTCTTGTTTGGTTTCTAGGGTATGAACCAGAATACAGTTGTCTCGTCCGCGTCAACTGTCGTGTGTGGCGCCAATCAGGTAGTCCAGGGGACTTTTGCTATGCCCAACCAATCATTAAATTCAAAATTTTGTTTTAAGCTTTACATTCTTTGTTATTTTACGATTGGCTTTACGATTGCATTCTGACTTAGTCATTTGATTGATTGATTGATTGATTGATTGCTTTATTTAGTTACATCTGTGATACTAGGTACACCAGAGTAATAATCTTGGGCCTGGCCCCTCAACTTCGAAGCATCAGAAATACACACAGAAATACACACAGAAATACAACACATTACATTTCTGTGGGCTCATCTACTTACATTTAACACAGGCAAAACTTAACAGGGCACAACAGATAAAAACGGGGACATTACAATCAAAGGAGGAAATAGGGGAAGGGGGGGTGGTGATAGGTAGGGGGAGGGGATTAGGGGATTACAACACAGGCCACAAGAACTCGACTGCAGCCAATGCGGCGCGATCCAGAGGTCTTGCAACGCTATATTGAAATCAAAGGGGGGTTGGGGGACTGGCGCCATTCTGATACACAGGAAGAGCACAGATTAGCGAGGTGGGGGTGGGGTGCGGAGGCGGGGTGATTGCTGGTGTGCATGGAGTGCATGTCTGTGTGTTAATCAGTTAGTCCTTGTCCTTGTGTATATGTTAGTGTCTGTGTGTAATTCTGTAGAGTCCTTCTGGTCCGAGACACGCGCATGCGCACGCAGAATGTTACAACGATAACAGGTTGCCACGGAAACGCCCTCGGTCGACCTCGTCCAAAGGTCGTCAGCAGAGTTGTTTGGGTTGGGATGATGGGGGTGTAGGGAAAGTTTCTCATTCATCCGTAGAATTTCCAGGGGAGGTTGACGCAACGGCCTTGCCAGACCGATAGCAGGGGAGCCAGATTAGAATGTTATGGGTCAGGATGTAGGCAGCAAGTTTCATGCTGCTCCTCAATCCCCCCCACAGAATTTTTCAGGGTCTTCAACGGTTCTATGTCGCTGTTGTAAAATGCTAAGTTTCTCAGAGATATTGTCCAATTTCCGTCCCAGTTCAGCCACCGCCACCATCTGAGAACCTAGCGCTCTACCCATCTCGTTTAATATGACAGGCACCTTTTGGGCGTTTTGAGACGATGCCATCTTTCCAATTTCCCGATAGGTCAGTGCCAATGCTAAAGCTAGCAACAACTGTCCAGTTATCATGAAGCCAAACAGGTACAAATCCTCGACGTCCTCGACAGAAAGCGCCGCCAGACACTCCAGCTGTTCCATGAGTCCATAGCATATCCCGCAGCGAAAGTCCCGTCAGGACAGATGGGCTCCCCCGAGCCCGCTTTCCTTGTTGAAAAAATTGTATCAATTGCGTTGAGAGACCAGCTTATTAACTCCATTATTAGAATTTAGTTTCGAAAAACCACAGAGAGAGAGAGACTCTAGAAACTCCAGAACACAGTGACACGAGAGACGAGAAACAAGAGACAGTAGCAGAGGAGTGAGGAGATAAGAAAAAGATAAAAAAAGCTAGAAGAAAAAGAAAAAAGAAAAAAAGCTGAGGAGCTCCAGGCAGAGCAGCCATTCCGTCCGGCGCTCAGAGTGTTTATACGAACGGTGGAATCACTGAACTGCATATAATCAGGCAGCAACATTTTACTTCAGTAGGTTATAGTCTAAATAAATATACATATTTGTTTGTTTCAATTATATTGGCTATATTTTAAACAAAGCCAGATGTTTGGTCAGGTCTGTTGTGTCCATACATTCATTCATTATTACATTGCATTACTGTGGTATATTGCTATCCTAGACATACACACCAGTAGGTGTCACTGTTCTTATATATTAGACTTACCTGCTATGCACCTAGATACAGGAGAAGAAGTACTGTGAGTGGTTGAGTGGATGCAGACTTGAGTATTAAAAGACCTGTTGAGCATTACTGTCGTTGGTTGCTTTACTTACGTTACATACACAACATTGGCAACGAGGATGGCTCTACTCGGACTTTCGCCACCTCCTGCGTTTTTACAGACTCCTGCTGAGCCTATAATGCCTTTTAAATCATGGCTCCGCATGTTTGATAATTACATAATAATTACTAGCCATTACAGACGAGGAGACCGAGCTTGCCGAAAAGAGGAAACGTGCTCTCCTCATTCATTGCATGGGAACCGAGGCTCAGCGAATATTTTACAATCTTACCATTGCTGATGATTCATATGCCGCTGCACTTAAGGCATTGGAGGATTTTTTTTGTACCTAAAGTGAACGTTGTAGCCGAGAGGAATACATTTCGCCAGCGTGCACAGAGGCCCGGCGAAACAACAGTGCAGTATGTGGCTGCACTGCGGGAGCTCCTTGCTAACTGTGATTTCGGATTGCTCGCTGACGACATGATCAGGGATCAACTCGTTGTGAAAACGACTACTGTTCGCATACGGGGACGGTTGCTTTTGGAAACTCTGCAGAAAGCTATGGTTATTCCGGGTCAAATCGAATCTGCAGTAGCTGAAGCTAAAGGAATGACAAGCGGGACTGAATCTGTTGTTAATGTCATACACACAACATCTTCCTGTGGCGGTGGGAGATACCGCAAACCAAAACCAAAACCTAACTACGATCAACGTGAAAGGAGGCACACAGACACAGAGACTGCACAAACAACCCAGGGTAAGACATGCTACCGCTGTGGCTCAGCAACACATCTCGCAAATTACCCCAAATGCCCAGCTAAGACAGCTCAGTGTAGACAGTGTGGTAAAAGTGGGCATTTTGCCAAAGTTTGTCGTGGTGCGTCTACATGCAATGTTAAAGAAGTGACTGTACCAGATGTAACAGTGTTACACATGATCAATGTTGCAACTGTGCAACAGAGAAAGAATCTCTCATGCAATGTTTTACTGCACGCTGCTGATAGTCAAAATGTGCAGACTGACCTGGTTGTGGACACCGGATCAGCAGTTTCCATTCTCCCTGAGTGCATCTACAATTAACATTTTACAAATGTACCCCTTTCAAAGCCCAAAGTGGGTTTGGTGACTTACCTGCAGGAAGATATCCCAGTGTTAGGATGCCTTGCCCTAACTGTCACACATGACAAGCATGTCACACAGACTGACTTCTACATTGTGCCATCTGGAACACCCCTGCTTGGAATGGATCTCTTCACTTCAATGCAAAGTGAGTCTGTACATCAGAATGCGGTGGACAGTGTGAATGCAACTGAAACTTTGGGTGTGGCTGATGGTTTTGTGCATAAGGTCAAGCTCCGGCCTGAGGTGCTACCAACTCAACAAAAGCTGCGCCGCTTGCCTTTCGCTGTTCAAGATACTGTCTCTCAGGAACTTAAGAGACTTGAAGCAGAGGGCATCATTGAGAGGGTAGACTCATCACCATGGGTGTCACCCATAGTGCTGGTACAGAAGCGGACGGGAGGAATAAGACTTTGTGTGGATCTGCGTGAGCCGAACAAGGCCGTGGTGATAGACAGCCACCCCCTACCACACATAGAAGAAGTCTTTACAGAGCTCAGGGGAGCTAAGATGTTCTCCACTATCGACCTACAGAATGCCTACCACCAAGTGTCATTGTACCATGACAGCAGGGACCTCACTGCGTTCATAACTCACGAGGGCCTGTTCCGTTTCACGAGGGTCCCGTATGGTCTTGCATCTGCACCTAGTGCATTACAGAAGATGATGTCACAGACACTAGCTGGACAGGAGGGTGTCCAGTGCTACCTGGATGACATTATTGTCTATGGTGCAACTCCAGAGGAACATGAGACACGACTACAGGCTGTATTGCACCACCTTAACAACAGTGGCTTGAAACTGAACATGGGAAAATGCCACTTCAGGAAAACTGAACTTGCCTTCCTAGGCCATGTAATCTCCGAAACTGGCCTTCACCCCAACCCAGACCATGTGATCGCTGTGAAGGAAGCTCCTCCTCCACATGACGCACAAGCACTGTGCTCTTTTCTTGGGTTGGCTGCTTGGTACTCCAAGTTCATCCCCAACTATGCCACGGTGGTGGAGCCTCTCCGTGCACTGCTGCGGAAATCTACAGAGTACTGCTGGACCAATGCTGCACAGAAAAGCTTCATGCAAGTCAAAAAGCTGATGTCCAGCTCTTGCATTGTTCGACCCCTCCTTGCCAACTATAGTGACAACGGATGCCGCAGATTATGCCATTGGAGCCGTGCTTACCCAGCTACATGGAGACGCTGAGAAAACAGTCGCATTTGCATCATATACGTTGTCAGATTGTGAAAGGAAGTACTCCACAGTTGAAAAGGAGGCCCTAGGCTGTGTTTGGGCAACTGAGAAATGGCATACTTATCTTTGGGGGCGTCACTTCACCCTGCGTATAGACCATAGCCCACTGACTACACTGCTCTCCACCAAGGGTCTGGGACGAGCAGGGATGAGAATCGCCAGATGGTCTGCTCGACTGCTGTCCTTCCACTACAGCATTGAATACAAGCCTGGACGTGAAAACGTCACTGCTGACTGATTATCACGTTTGCCGCTTCCAGTGACTGATCCTCATGAAGAACCAAACATTGAGATGATAGCTCTGGTGTCTGCTGACTTTGCCGCAGTTACAGCTGAACAGTTCCAAAGCGCTTACAGCTCATGCCCTGTGCTGAAACAGGTGGAAACGTTCATTGCCAAAGGATGCCAAGATGGTTACATAATCCGTGGCACTCACCGTGTGACTGTACCAACTGACTTGCAACCAAGACTCATTCAGCTGGCCCATGACACTCATCAAGGGATTGTCAGGACGAAGCAGGGACTCCAGGACATGTACTGGTGGCCAGGAATGACCACTCAGGTGGAAGTCGCCATAAAATCATGCGTCACCTGCTCACAGCATGATAAGACTGCCATCACACGTGTCTCTCCACTGCAGCCAGTGCCCCTTCCCAATGCTGCATGGGAAAAGCTAGCCATTGACATTGTGGGACCTTTCCACTCTGCACGCCGTTATGCCGTGATGCTTAGTGACTACTTTAGTAGATGGCCAGAGACAGCCTTTACTTCTGAAGTGACCTCTGCCACGGTCATTAAGTTCTTGTCTACTGTGTTCAGCCGCGAAGGTAACCCTCACGAACTGGTAACAGACAATGGATCCCAGTTCACTTCCATGGAATTTGAGACGAATTTGGCTGATCGAGACATAAAACACTGCCGCATAAAACACTGCCACAGCTCTGTCTACTACCCACAAGGAAATGGGGAGATAGAACGGTTCAACAGAGTTCTGAAGGACTGCCTACAGACCGCGGACATCGAAGGACAGCCCTGGAAGTCCTTTGCAACTGACTTTCTCCATACTTACCGTGCAACACCACATGCTGTGACTCAGATGTCACCGGCTGAACTCTTGCATGGTCGTTCCATGAACACCAAGTTGCACATTTGTGGTCTCCTTCCCGCGGCTCCTTCAAAGCAAACCAAGGACCTGAGACAGAGTCCAAAGAGTACACAGACAGACGCCGTGGCGCAAAAGCTTCTACATTCCAATGCGCATCAGAAAGCCTGGAATAGTCAAGAAAGGGCATTCCAAGTATAGCCAGCCCTACCAGATTGTTGCTCAGAGAGGACCTTCAACCTACCAGCTCTCAGATGGGAAGCTGTGGAACCCCATACACCTTGCTCCTGCGGCACCTGTCACAACGAACACACCTACTACAGCACCACCAGAGGATGCTTTTGTGCCAAATCTCCCTGCTCGAGCACTGCCAGCCCGAGTCCTCACTCTTCCATCGGCGAGGGTACAGAGAGAGGGTAGAGTGCGCAAGGCCCCTGTGTGGTCTAAGGACTATGTCGCTTAAATTATTATTTTTTTAATTGTAAAAAAAAAGAGAGGAAAAGAGATGACATAGTGACTGAAATGTGCAAATGTTTTCAAACTGTGCTAATGTTTTACAGGCATAGCAATATTGTTTGTTCATCTTATATGCGTTTATTTCATTCTGAAAATGATTGTTGATTGTAATACTTTATAACCTACTGTGATTTGGAAAGATAGTTTATTTGAATAATTAATATTGTGATGTGACAGTTATAGATACTAATAGTAATTTAGCCAAACAATTGTTGATTGATTGATAAGTTACATTCCAGATATGTAGGTATTTACCTTTTCCTAAAAAAAGAGGATATGTGGTATATTGCTATCCTAGACATACACACCAGTAGGTTCTTATATATTAGACTTACCTGCTATGCACCTAGATACAGGAGAAGAAGTACTGTGAGTGGTTGAGTGGATGCAGACTTGAGTATTAAAAGACCTGTTGAGCATTACTGTCGTTGGCTGCTTTATTTACGGTACATACACAACAATTACATTATTTAATTCATTATTTAATGATTGCCTTTAATTAGAACGTGGCACATTAGTGTGGTTTGCCTGTAATTACATCTAGCATTGGTAATGTAATAGATCTACATGTAAGCTATGCAAAGTGCATTGTGGGAGAAATTCTATGAATGCTTAGTAAAGTACATGCTCCTCTGTAACTCTGCTTCCGTGTCTGATGTCTAATACACTACACTAGCATCAACTACACAACAAGGTCAACAGTGTTAGGCTTCTTAGCCTACTCGTTAGCTTGCTAACTTGCAAAAAAATATTTTTTTTATAGAATATATTAGCTAGCTTGCCATATACAGTCATGAGAAAAAGTTAGGACACCCCCCAAAATATTAAGTTATTCTCTTAAAAATATGGACATATCAATATTGTATCTTCTTTCTAACAATATCTATAGATAAAGGGGATGTAATTGAACAAGAAACAATGAAAATGTAACTTTGTAATAATTTATTTAATGAAAAATTAACAATAATGCCAATTCCTACTGAGGAAAAAGTTAGGACACCCTATGCCCTAATAGCTAGTATTGCCCCCTTGGCTGAAATAACCTCAATTAGACATTTCTTATAACTGTCTACAAGTCTCTGACATCGATTGGGAGAAAGTTTTTCCCACTCCTCCTTGCAGAATTATTTCAGCTGTGTGATGTTCGAGGGGTGTCTTGCATGCACAGCCAGTTTCAAATCAATCCACAGCATCTCAATAGGATTAAGATCCGGGCTTTGACTTGGCCATTCCAGAACTCTCAATTTATTTTTCTTGAGCCATTCCTTGGTAGATTTACTGGAATGTTTTGGGTCCTTGTCATGTTGCATGGTCCACATCCGCTTCAGCTTCAACTTTCGAACAGATGGTCTCACATTTTCCTCAAGCACCCTCTGATACAATACAGAATTCATAGTGGAGTCTATGATGGTGAGCTGACCAGGCCCTGCTGCAGAAAAGCAGCCCCAAACCATGACATTTCCACCCCCATGCTTCACAGTTGGTATGAGGTTCTTGTTCTCAAATGCTGTCTTGGTTTTGCGCCAAACATGTCTACTCTTACTGTGCCCAAATAGTTCAACTTTGGATTCATCTGTCCAAAGCACATTGTTCCAAGTTCTGGTCTTTCTCTAGGTGTTCTCTGGCAAACTTTAGTCTTGCCCTGATGTTTTTTTTTTGACAGCAGGGGTTTCCTCCTTGCACACCTCCCATGTAATGCAAACTTGTTCAGTCTCTTTCTTATGGTGGATGCATGTACTTTGACATCAATTGTGGCAAGAGCTACCTGTAGGTCCCGTGATGACATTCTGGGATTGTTGGAGACTTCTTTAAGCATCTTTCGGTCAGCTCTTGGGCTGAACTTGCTTGGGCGGCCTGACCTGGCCATGTTGGTGGTCGTTTTAAATGTTCTCCACTTGTAAATTATTTTCCGGACAGTGGAATGGCTAATTTCTAATTGTTTGGAGATCTTTTTATATATCTTTTTATATCCCCTTCCCAGACTCATATGCATCTACAATTTTTCTTCTGAAGGCCTCAGAGAGCTCTTTTGATCTCGCCATGGTGATGCAACTCACTTCAACAATCAAGAGCAAACCAAACTAAATGTCTGAGGTTTAAATAGGACAGGCTCCTCCAAAATCCTCTGTAACAATGTTCTAAACATTTGCACCTGATGTGGTGCTCTTGATTATAATTGTAGGCATTTTAAGTGGAACTAAATGTGGGGGTGTCCTAACTTTTTCCTCACAAGAAGATTGCATTTCTATTAATCACATTTTACCAATCATTTTTAAAATAATTTGTTTCAGTTGTATTTGTTTAGTTATATTACCTCAATTTTTCAATATTGTTCAAATGAATATCAAATGTCCATATGTTTGAATATGTTGAAGAAGACAAAGGTTTTCATAGGGTGTCCTAATTTTTTCTCATGACTGTACCCTTACAATAAGCATACAAAGTTGGGGGCATGCAATGCATGAGTTAATACCTAAAAAGATGTACAACTATGCAGCAGGTGAGGCTGCAAGAAATTAAGCTCGGTCTCAGCCCTGTACAAGTGCTGAGGCACCGTCAACTCTTTGTGTCAAATGCACAGGTGTAGTGCAGCGTGTAGTCATTATTTTAGAAAAATAAGGTGTATTAAGTAAGTTAACTAGAATTTCACTATTACATTTAATAAGATGACCTTTATCTTCACAGTGCTTAACTACTAAAGTCAACAATTTCTTTAAAAAAAAAAAATATATGTATACTATGTATACTATTACCATTTACAGAGCAGTAAACATTTCATAGGGACATAAAAACAGTCTTCATCTGTCATTAATTATCAAAACATTTTTCTAAAATGTCAGAGACAACGTAACTGGCTGTACTCATTTATTCATTAAGAGTAGAAGTTGAAATCCAGAAACAGATACGGCAGACCACAATAACAATTTGTTCACTGCAAATTTACCACAAATGTAATGTAACAAAGAATTGCAATTTAATTAATGGCAATAACATTATAATGTAATCAGAGTGATTACACTGCGTAAACACGCACTCTATTTTTAACTAATTTACATAGTAGCTGCGTATTGGTGGGAAAAAGACCAACAATGGTGACGGTCAGTAGTTGCGTATTGGTGGGAAAAAGACTAACAATGGTGACGGTTTAGCCAAGGCAACACTAGGCCTACACTTGGAAGATGCAAATTTCAATATCTCTTATCCACCAATGTCAGAGGCCCGACGCACGAAATTCAAAGCATTAGCATCAAACTACCATCAGAGTAGTAAAATCCTGACTCCGGCCAGCCCGCAATGAAAATACATTTTTCTGTTGTTATAGTCGTCTGTTCCCAGTGGGAAACGGGGCTTTACATCGCCTTTTTCATTTTAATTCTAATTTCATGTTTTGTTTGAATAGCATACTGATGCTGTAAGTTATTTGAAATAATGTGTTGGGCATATTAAGTTATACATGTTTTTTAGGCATTTTGTATTTCCTGACGTTTTATTTTAATCGCCTTTTTTAACTAAAGGATAACTTTCATTGTCAGACACTTTTGCCAGTGTGTTTTAGAGTCGCAATAAAAAAGTATTTTCTTTAAACAAAGCATCAAGCATGCACAAATGAAATGTAAAGCCTGCAAAGCAAATTTATGTTGGTTTTGGTAGGCTAGTGTAGTGTCGAAGGTGGAAGGTGATCGAAGGTGGAAGAGCCACACGCAGATCTCACGGGTATCTAAAAGCTGAACGCAAGCGATCAGCCACTAAATCTGAAAACAGACTAGGGAGCGGAGGAAAACAAAATAGAAAAGGAAAGGGATAAGAAAACCCGGGACAAAACTCCACCGGAATAAACCCAACAAAAACAACCCAATAAGGGCGAACACTCCTCACCGAGGAGTGTGGAAAATAAATGACTATAGAGACTTTAGCTCTGGGGAATATTAGCCCCGACAAACAAAGAATAAATCTCAAAAGGAAACCACCAAAGTGGTGAGCTTAAAACCCTTCGTTTGGAGATGATTAATCTCCCTAAAAGGCTACCACAGAGTGGTGACGCTAAACCTTTATTTTGAGATAAATAAATTAGAACCTTCTCCCTTTAACTGAGAGAATCACAGGGTGGTAAGCTAAACCTTTGTTTGGAATACCGGCTATCGTGTAACAATTAGTTTGACACAAGCGTTTGCATGAGGGAAACAGAGACCTTAAATAAGGGACGTAATGAACACTGATAGCTCTCAGCTGAAAGTAATCAGAAAACTCACCAACACAAGACGGAAATGGAAAAGGATGGCGGAAATGACAATGATTCCTCAAGCAGACAAGGGAAAAGACCATCACATGACCATGCGCCCTCCAGAGGCCGAGTGAGGAAAACCGTGTCAGGCTAGTAGGCCTATATTAAACTGATTGTTATAAATTAATCGCCTGGTGTCGTGTGTTTTTCCATCTGCCTTTAAATTATGCGTTTGAGACCATTAAAACACGCTGATCTGTCATTAGACTACTTAACAAAATAGGGCTAACTATATTTTTGCTCCGGCTGTGGTCCGTGGTGCTGAAATGCCAACAATGGCTTTACCTGCGTCTTCACAATGAGTACTAGCCACAACTCTCGATAGTTTGAGATGGGGGATTTTGAAATTCTATTTGATAATATGTTATTGAAGTTATAACCTAGGTCTATATACATTTATATGCAGTTTATTTAAATTTTAAATATAAATCTGGAAGCTTTTCACGGGCCAAAATATAATTTTGGAGGGCCGGATCTGGCCTGCGGGCTGCCAGTTGCTGATCCCTGCCATAGAGTCATAGGATGTAGCCCAGCCTAGATGTGGCCTAGATGTGCTGCTGCCTATCTTGGCCAGGACGTTCTTGTAAAATAGATTTTTAATCTCAATGAGACTATTCTGGTTAAATAAAGGTTAAATAAATAAATAAATAAAAGATCAGGGGTTCCATTGAGGGCCAATTGTACGCAGACTATTGTTTGAAGCAGTGGCGTACCGTGGGGGTTCAGTCAGGGCCTTCAGTAAGCAATTGTAAACCACATACACACATCTTACACGTCTTACACGTGTTACAGCCAACGCAGCCATATGCAAATAATGCGCACATCATGCCACACACAGGCTCTCAACAACACGACAGCTGATCAACAATTACAACAGTAGGCTAGATTAGGGTGGGTTAAATGCAGAGTAAATTTCTCCACATGGATCAATAAAGTAATCTACTAATACACTTGTGTCACTGTGCACATTCACGTCACTCTAAAGTGACGCAAATAGTAAAGCACTCACCCGTCACTTGTAAATAAAGTCCATGCGTCTGTCTTTTTTGAGAAAGCGTTCAATAACATCCTCATGTAGTTGTCCTTTTTGCTTTAGTTGATTGAGCAGTTATTTCTCAATGGAGAGAGACGCCAAAGAAGACAGTCTTATTTGTCCAGTTGTGTTCCTTGCGTAGGTTTTTATCCGTTTGAGAGCCAAAAACGAGCGCTCCACAGGGGCTGTAGACACTGGGATTAGGTGTTACAAAATTTTGAAATGTTATAAATCGAGCCTGATATTGCATATTGACCCCCATTGCTTTTCAATGGGCTTGAAACAAAAGCTGTGATCCAATAACATAAATAGCCATAACTTTCTTAAAACTAAAGATAATTGCATGAAATTTTCAGTAATTACAGATTGAAGCATTCTAAAAAAGATATGATATATACCTTAATTTGAATGATCTGAAATTACATTACATAATCAATTAATCACATAATTACATGTTGCGTACCCGCCACCACACGGCAAAAACCACGGCAGGCAGTGAGCATTTGGGCAAAGATATCTCACATTCCGGGTCAAAAATATCGCATTTCGCATCGACAGATTTCAATGAAATTTCACCAGAAACAAGATAAAATGTTAAATTACCGTCCTGGATACCTTTTATTTAGTCCTGAACTTGCGATCTATGACTTTGAAAGCACTAAACACGAGTCTGACTTTGAAGCGTAGCGTATGACCAAACCGAGCAATGTTTAATCAAATTTCGGAAACAAGACAAAGGATAGAGTTTTTAACTACGTTATATCGCAGACGTATGGTGAAAAAAAAACCCGACAGCCCTTGAAAAGCCTGCATTTTTGGGGGACGCGTATAATCTCTCGTAATCGCTTGCGCAGAGACACTGGCACATCTAGAGCGCCGCTGCGCACCCGAATTGTAACATAGCCTACCTACTGGGATTGTTAGGATCAGGCATGTGAGTGCATACAGTTCTGTCATACTGTCTGCAAGGCCTGTCCTCCGCAGAAAAGTCAGGAGATCACTTATACTTTTACCGTGAAAGTTTGACATGTTATACATGACTTTGACGTTTTCAGTAGACTGGCAACAAGATCTGGTTCAGCAGCGGCAGCCATTTTCTTTTCGCTCAAGCTACGTAAGAAATGAATGACAAAAGTTGGGGGTAGCCCAGGACACGTTGCTAGGCCCAGAGGGCGTACTATCATTGAACATCAAAATTTGATTGGCTGATGATTCTGTCACTAATGCTTATTATAAATCAGATGTGTGGTCTTTCAACAAAAGGCCAGCAGTATCTGTAGTGCTGGCCCCCGCAGGCTGAAATCACTGTGAGGTGTTTAAGTGACTTTTTTTGATGTAGGAAATTCCAGTTCAGCCTTAACAAAACTAACCATAAGTAATTTTGTGGATATTACACTATTGAAACTGATAACTAAATACTCAAGAAATACATTTTACACACACTTAATTTTATTGGTTACAGGGCCAGCAGAGAAGGCCCTGCTGGCCCTGACAGCCCACCACTGGTTTGAACCAATGCATTACACCAGATGTTTTCACTAAATAGCTCACTTCTTCAACCAAGGAGGGGAACGAATTGAAATCACCTGGTATAGTGTATTACTTCAAACAAAACCTCGGCCCTCCATGGAGTGAGTTTGACACTCCTGCCCTAGATCTTTATTATTTTCTCAACTATGAAAATATATTGAGCATTATGCATTAGTTTTGTTCCATTCCACAAAATGCAATATTTTATTTAAATGAAATAAGTATAATTATAACCAAAGCATCCACTTCTTCCATTGTATCCACTCCTTCCCTCCATCTTCTCCCTCACCTAATTCTCCCTCACCCATCTCGCTACCTAAACCTCTCACCCCTCTGTCCTCCTTCTCGCCCCTCCCTGACTCGGACATCCTTCAACTTGTTCACTCCCACCGTCCCACCACCTGCCCTCTCGATCCCATTCCTTCCCCCCTCTTCCAGTCCATTGCTATGGACATCCTCCCCATTGTCTCCAATGTTATTAACTCCTCTATTTCCTCTGGCTCTGTCCCCTATTCCCTCAAATGCCCTCATGTTGTCCCCCTCCTCAAAAAACCCTCTCTGAATCCTGCTGTCATTTCAAACTACCAACCTATCTCTCTCCTCCCATTCCTCTCCAAAACACTAGAGCGGGCTGTCTATAACCAACTGTCTGCTCATCTCCTACAGAATGACTTGCTTGATCCTAACCAATCTAGGTACAAGGCAGGCCACTCCACAGAGACTGCTCTCCTTGCGGTCACTGAGGCTCTTCACGTGGCTAAGTCCCAATCCCTTAGCTCCGTCCTCCTCCCCTACCTGTCAGCTGCATTCGACACCATGGACCACCAGATCCTGCTCTCATCTCTCGTCGAGATGGGAATAGCTGGATCTGCATTGACATGGTTCAAGTCCTACCTGGCTGACCAGTCCTACTAGGTGGCTTGGAGAGGATCCCTCTCCTCTCCCACACCGTGTCTACGCAGGGCTCGGTGTTAGGCCCCATCCTATTTTCCCTCTACACCAAGTCACTTAGTTCTGTTATCTCTGCACATGGTTTTTCCTATCATTGTTATGCCGATGATACTCAACTCTTTCTCTCCTTCTCTCCATCTGAGACCCAGGTCCCGGCATGGATCTCTGCATGCCTGGCCGACATCTCCGCACGGATGTCCACCCACCACCTGAAGCTGAACCTGGGGAAGACAGAGCTGCTCTTCCTCCCAGTGAAGGGCTCCCCGATGATTGATGCGTCAATCACCATGGAAGGCTCCATAGTGTCTCCGTCCCAGTCTGCCAGGAGTCTTGGAGTGACCCTGGACAACCAGCTGTGCTTCTCGAGCCACATTGCAGCGATCACTTGGACCTGCCGATTCTCCCTCCACAGCATCCGGAGGATCCGTCCGTTCCTCACCCAAGAGGCCACACAACTCCTGGTCCAGGCCCTGGTGATCTCACGTCTGGACTACTGCAATTCCTTGCTGGCAGGCCTGCCGACCTGTGCCATAAAGCCACTGCAACTAGTCCAGAATGCTGCCGCTCATCTGGTGTTCAACCAGCCGAAGTTCACCCACGTCACCCCTCTCGTACTCTCCTCTCTGCACTGGCTCCCCATCGCAGCACGCATCAGATTCAAATCACTGGTGCTTGCTTTTCAAGAGGCTAGAGGTGCTGCTCCCCCATACCTCCATTCACTCATCACTCCCTATACCCAATCCAGACCCCTCCGCTCAGCCTCCTCTGGCAAACTGACTTCCCCATCCCTCCGGGCGCCTGGCAGCCGCTCATCGCGGTCTCGTCTCTTCTCTGTCCTGACCCCTCGCTGGTGGAACGACCTTCCGCAATCGGTCAGGACCGTGGAATCACTTGTGGTCTTCCGCAAGAGACTCAAAACCCACCTTTTCAGACTCCACTACCACTGAATTCTGTACATATAGCTAATGGTCATCACCACTGCCTACTTCCTCAACACTATATACCCCTGCTTACTCCATTTAATTAAAAAAAGAAAACATAAAAATAAAAAAAAACTACTAACCTTTTCTTTCCCGGTGTTACAGGTATGGTACGCAGCTGCCTGCAATGATGTATATCGCTGTATCACTGCACTAACCTCTTGCGCGAACTATGATTGTTCCTATTTATGCACATCTTGTAAGTTGCTCTGGATAAGAGCATCTGCTAAATGCTTAAAATGTAAATGTAAAATGTAATGCAAATGTATTAAAGGGAACCACCCAGCCCTGTGATTTAAATGCACAATGTGGCCTCCAGATTCCAGAGATGTGGACTCCAGTCATTGTGACTTGGACTCAAGTCGACTTGAGTCACTGTTTTGATGACTTGCGACTTGACTTGACAGAAAATAAATGACTTGAGACTCAACTTGGACTGGGAAGTTAAAGACTCGTGACTTGACTTGACTTAAGACATGATGACTCGAATGACTTGTTTGTGTTCATTTTATGTTTTCAGTTTAAATATTATATTAAATATTAAAATGTTCAACGTTGTCAATGTTCACATTACAAGTGTCAGTGTAATGTTACCCAGTATGCAAGCACACACTGGGAATGACATTGTCATGATTGGATGACTACCCTGTCAGTGAAGCTCCTCGCTACCTGACCTTATTTTATTTAAACGAGAAATACATTTTCAACCCTCCCACTCTAGACTATTTCTGGTTACAGAAGCATGATCAAATCAGATCAGATCACCATGGCGGCTGCGACTGTGCCAAGAGTCATCACTTTCGGCTTTAAACATTTCACGTGAAGGAAAAAGGCGAACTGCTGAATGCAAGACCTGCTCATCAAAGATTTCTGACAGCCAGACTACAACATCAAACTTTGTTCGTCATTTGAAGACTAATTCGGATCGGGAAGTGTCTGTGAGGGCTGATGTTAGCTAAATCTGCGCAGAATGTCTAGTTAGCCAGGGGCACAGGTTCTCAGTCGTCCTATCATCTCGACGACTAAAAAATTATGAAGGACGACCTTTGATTTCGAAGTGATCGTCCTGCTGAAGGCTGTGAATTTAGGATTTTTTTAAATTTATTGGCTAACTGGAACTATTTCCGTTTTACACTCACATCATAACAAACACGTCATGCACGGATGTTCAAAAATATCTGTAGTACAAAATGGGAAAAGTTAGTTAGCTAGCTAACGTTTAGTGTTCACGGACATTGGGTATCAATGGCCCATTATTCCGAAACCCCAATAGTTCTAAAAACATCTGCCTCGCGCTTAAGAATTTCAGTGGGTAAGTGTCACGCTGTGTATTTTGTGAAATTAACCTATTTTTAAAGCCATGACATTTTTAGCCAATGGGCACACTAAAAAGCAAGCATTTTGTAAAGGGTATCCTCGTTTGCACATCAAAATACTAAAGATATTAAGGGCAAAAAACTCCACGGAGAGTGTATTTTCGGAGCAACGGGCCTTCGGAGTAGTGGGCTTTTGTTTTCGGGATAACGGCAGTCTCTGCAGGCCGGAGTATGGGGCGTGTCAAAAGGAAGGAGCGTGTCGAAAGCAAAGGAGGCGTGTTGAAAGCAAATTTCTATTGGTTGATAATTCCGGTAGTTAAACATATTATCCAATCAAAGGCATCCTCCAAAGAAGTAGGTGTATCAAAACTGTTTGGGTGTTTGTCAGGAAGTGCTAGTGCATTTATTGTCAGTTATGGACGAGAGCAGCATGTCGGTGAGTAAATAATGCCCGAAAACAAAAGTTGTGATGTTTGTGTAAACTGTTGCCTATATAATTGGAAAATGGTGTTTGATCGTCAAGAAATTATACAGTATGTGTTTTATCGCCCATTGTAGCAATGTCAAAACTGTCTTAAAAGTGAGGCTAAGAACTTAACTTTAGCTGATTAATATGGGTAGCTCAGCGTGAGAAAAATGTAACACGCTTAAATGATTGAAGGTTGTTCTTGTGAATTAAACGTTATTCCCGTTATTGTGCTTAATAGAAACACAGGTACTGCCCTTTGGTAGTAAAAACCCAAGATTTCTATTTAACACGGTAGCTAAACTGACAAACTGACAGTCTTCAGTTTCCATCAGTTATCCTTCTAACTATAATTCCAATGACTTTATGAACTTGTTTACTGATAAGATTGAGACAATCAGAGAACAAATTATGAAAATGTCTCCAATATTTAGCACTCCAACTCCCGAGATAGCACAGGGCTATCAGGAGCAGGGTTGCGTAGAGACCCTTGAGTTTTTCACTCCCTTGGATCTGGACAAATTTAGTAAACTGGTTATGTCCTCCAAATCATCTACATGTCTGTTAGACCCCATACCAACAAAGCTTATTAAAGAGCTTTTGCCTATGCTAGGCCAGCCCATGTTAGATATCATAAATACATCCCTATTATTGGGTTGCGTACCTAGGTCTTTAAAAGTGGCAGTAATCAAGCCTCTTCTAAAGAAACCAAATCTTGATCCTGTTAATCTGAAGAACTATAGGCCCATTTCAAATCTGCCCTTTTTGTCAAAAATGTTAGAGAAACCTGTAGCTCAACAATTAACTGCTTTCCTAAAAACTAATAATCTGTATGAAACACTACAATCAGGTTTTATACCAAACCATAGCACTGAGACAGCACTTATTCAAGTTGTAAATGACTTACTGTTAGCATTGGACAATGGTTGTGTTTCTATTCTAGTGCTCCTTGACATAAGTGCTGCTTTTGACACTATTGACCACCAGATTCTCCTTCATAGGCTAGAAAACCTGGTTGGTTTGCGTGGACGGGCACTCTCATGGTTTAAATCATACTTATCAGACAGGTTTCAATTTGTGCAATTAGTTCTCTGACTACTCTCAGGTTAAATATGGTATTCCACAAGGCTCAGTGCTGGGACCATTACTGTTCTCATTATACTTGCTACCACTGGGTAATGTTATTCATAAACATGGTGTGAATTTCCATTGCTATGCAGATGATACACAGCTGTACATATCAATGAAACCAGGTGAAATACTTAAACTCACTCAATTAGAGGCTTGTATCTCTGATATAAAGAATTGGATGACAGTAAATTTCCTGCTTTTAAATTCAGATAAAACAGAGATGATGGTTTTGGGCCCCCAAAAATTAAGGAACAAGTTGGATCTGCAGTTAAATGCAGGTGATTGCATAGTTACATCAAGTCTTATGGTTAAGAACCTTGGTTTTATTATTGATCAGGACCTTACATTTGACACTCATATTAAAAACACTTCGAGAGTAGCTTTCTTTCACCTAAGAAACATAGCAAAAATTTGGCACATTCTGTCATTAGAGGATGCTAAAACCTTGATGCATGCTTTTGTCGCATCGAGGCTAGACTATTGTAATGCCTTATTATCCGGCTCCTCTAGTAGCTCTGTAAAGAGTCTTCAACTAGTACAGAATACAGCGGCACGTATTTTGACTAGATCCAAAAAGTATGAGCACATTACTCCAGTGTTAGCATCACTACATTGGCTTCCTATTAAATATCAGGCTGATTATAAAGTACTGTTGCTAACTTTTAAAGCAGTAAACGGACTTGCACCTTTATATCTGACCGAAATGATTGCCCCCTATAAGCCGACACGACTGCTTCGTTCACAAGAAGCGGGGCCATCTATTACTCCCTAGAATTTTGAAAAGCACAGTTGGTGGTAGAGCCTTCTCTTTTAGAGCTCCTCTGTTGTGGAACGGTTTACCAAGGCATGTTAGGGATTCGGACACAGTTTAAATTTTTAAGTGTAGATTAAAAACATATCTTTTCAGCCTAGCCTACTGCCAAACATAGTCTAGGTGGAGAGATGGAGAAGGCCGTGCCCTAGTGTCTTATGGAGTGAGAAACTTTCCATACTGTCACCTCCTCAATGTGTTACCACCACTGTTATGCTGGTTATCCTTGATCAGGTGTGGATGGTTTGGAACTCTCATGGCTGCACTGTTTTCTCTGTCCCTCTCCTAACCTAGGTATGCTGCCATAGCTTACACCTGTTGGGGCTATCTGTATATTTCCAACACAAATATGCTTGTGCTCCCCTGCTCTTCTGGGCCACAGAATGCTACTGGCTATAGCACTGCTTTTTTAAATATCACGCCGGATCAGGGGGAAGAGTAGTGATAACTGACTGCATGTTCTCTTCTCTGCCTCGGCCTCTGACTCATTGCACCAGAAGGCCTCTGGCACCTGCCCCCTAGCCCTAGATCCTGAGATGAGAAGTGTGAGCTGCCCCTGTATTTTTGATATTCTATCAACCCTCACCCCCATGCCAACCCCAGTTCCTGGATCTGGACCTAGTCAGGATCTCCAGCATTCTGTGGTTTAGGCCCCCAGCCAGACTGACTACCTAACTCAGGAGGGGCAATGTTCCTGTCTGGACCCTCTCCACGTGACAGGAACGAATCCAAATGCGGACACAGACAAAGTTAGGATGGAGAGTGATGTTTTAATAATAATTGTAATAGTAATGACAGAGGTAGTGGAGACGATGAGCTGGACACTGGAAGGGATGCACAGGAGGACAGACAGGATGAGGAAACCGGGAGGGGCAGCTAAGCGTGCAGGCAGGCGGGGCTGGCAGGACGGACAGAGCTGGCAGACGGATGAAGAATGAACCTGAACACAGGGGGAACAACAGGAACAAGGGTAAACAAACATATAACACAACACGCAGAGAACAGTAAACACAGAGTCTAATATAAGGTATCAGAAGTCAGCTTCTACCGAGAAGGGAAAACAACGATCTGACGATGAATGACTGGAAAACCGGGGTAGATATACTCTGCAGGGCTGATGAACTTGATGGGAGGCTGGTGTGCCGGAATTGGTGACAGGTGAGCATGATGAGTAGTAATGAGGGTTAATAATTGAATAATGGAAAATAATAAAACAATTAACAAACAATCACAAGGGAGAAACAAGATAGGAACAAAGGGAATGTGACAGTACCCCCCCCTCAACGGATGCCTCTGGGCATCTGAACAGGGTGGTTAGGGTGAGCCAGATGGAAGTCCCGAATGAGGGCTGGGTCCAGAATAAGGGCACGAGACACCCAACTGCGTTCTTCGGGACCATAACCCTCCCAGTCGACTAAGTACTGGAATCCACGACCTCGACGTGCATCCAGCAAACGCCGGACGGTGTAGGCCGGGTGGTCGTCGATGATCCGGGGGGGTGGAGGGGCGACGGCAGGAGGGCAGAGTGGGCTGGTGGAGACCGGTTTGAGGAGAGAGACATGGAAGGAGGAGTGGATTCTCATGGAGGCTGGAAGTCGAAGCTTGACAACAGAGGGATTAATGACAGAGTCAATGGGGAAGGGACCAATGTAGCGGGGTGTGAATTTGCGGGAAGTAGTGTGAAGGGGAAGATCTTTGGTGGAGAGCCAAACCTCCTGACCCGGTTGGTAGATGGGCGCCGGGGTGCGATGGCGGTCGGCGAAGCGCCGGTTCCGGTCAGCGGAACTAAGCAGGGCAGTGCGGGTGAGCTCCCAGGTCTTGCGACAGCGATCCAGGTGGGCCTGGACTGAGGGAACCGCTAGTTCCTCCTCCTGGACAGGGAAGAGAGGGGGTTGGTAGCCAAGGGAAGCCTCAAAGGGAGACAGACCTGTGGATGCGCTGGTCAAAGAGTTGTGGGCGTATTCGATCCAGGGAAGTTGAGTGCTCCAGGCAGAGGGATCTTCTGAGGTGATAACACGGAGTGATGCTCCCAGGTCTTGATTGGCGCGCTCAGTCTGGCCGTTAGTCTGGGGGTGAAAACCAGAGGATAGGCTTACCGAAGCTCCAAGGGAGGCACAGAAGGTTTTCCAGACGTGTGAAGTGAACTGGGGTCCGCGGTCGGAGACGATGTCCAGGGGAATGCCGTGCAGGCGGAAGACGTGGAGGCAGAGAAGGTCCGCTGTTTCAGAGGCTGTGGGGAGTTTGGGAAGGGCAACAAAATGCACGGCTTTAGAGAAGCGGTCGACGATGGTGAGGACCACGGTGTTACCTTTAGACGGTGGGAGACCGGTGACAAAATCAAGGGCGATGTGCGACCAAGGGTGACCAGGAACAGGCAGGGGACGAAGCAGACCAGCAGGAGGTTAGTGGGTAGCCTTGGAACGGGAACACACGGAGCAGGCGAGCACGAAAGAGCGGGTGTCGGCATCGACGGTGGGCCACCAGAAGTGCCGCTTGAGCAGGCTAAGGGTGCGGCTGATGCCGGGATGACAAGCGAACCGGGAGGTGTGGACCCACTGAAGGACCTGAGATCGGACGGGGTCCGGGACAAAAAGTCGGTTCGGAGGTCCGGTACCTGGGTCAGGATGGGTCTGCTGGGCGTCACGGACAATTGACTCGATCTGCCAGGAGACTGCGGCCACCACACAGGACGGAGGAAGGATGGTCTCAGGAGTCACAGGAAACACCTCGGGGACATGGAGACGGGAAAGGGCATCGGGCTTGACATTTTTGGAACCTGGACGAAAAGTAAGGTTAAAATTGAAACGCCCAAAGAAAAGAGCCCAGCGGGCCTGGCGGGAGTTCAGACGTCTGGCCGTCTGGATGTACTCCAGGTTGCGGTGGTCCGTCCAGACGATAAAAGGCTGCTCGGAACCCTCAAGCCAGTGGCGCCATTCCTCAAGGGCGAGCTTGACCGCCAGGAGTTCACGGTTCCCAACATCATAATTACGCTCGGCAGGGGACAAGCGACGGGAAAAAAAAGCACAAGGGTGGAGTTTTTGATCCAAGGCAGAGCGTTGGGATAACACCGCTCCCACCCCGGTGTCAGAGGCATCAGCCTCGACCACAAACTGGCGAGAAGGATCTGGTAAAATGAGGATGGGTGCGGAGGTGAAGCGCCGTTTTAGCTCCGCAAACGCGGAGTCCGCTTCCGAGGACCAGACGAAACGGGTAAGGGAGGAGGTGAGACGAGTGAGGGGAGCGGCAACCCGACTGTAATCCCTGATGAAGCGACGGTAAAAGTTAGCAAAGCCCAGGAAACGTTGTAGCAGCTTCACGGAGGTGGGTTTAGGCCAAGTCACCACCGCCTTGATCTTTTCGGGGTCCGTCCTAACCTGACCGCTCTCAATAATGTAACCCAGGAAGGAAACTGAGTGAACGTGAAATTCGCATTTCTCCGCTTTAACAAATAATTTGTTCTCCAAAAGTCTTTGGAGAACCTGGCGGATATGCTGGACGTGCTCCTCGAGACTGTGGGGAAAAAATAAGTATGTCATCCAAATAAACAAAAACAGAGCGGTTTAAGAAGTCCCGGAGAATGTCATTAATGAGCGCCTGGAAACGGCGGGAGCATTAGTAAGCCCAAAGGCCATGACCAGGTATTCAAAGTGACCGAGGGGGGTGTTGAAAGCAGTCTTCCACTCATCGCCCTCACGGATCCTCACCAAGTGGTAGGCGTTGCGGAGATCCAATTTAGAAAAAATGACGGCACCTTGAAGTGGCTCGAATGCGGAGCTGATGAGCGGAAGAGGGTATTTGTTTTTAATGGTGATGTTATTGAGACCACGGTAATCGATGCAGGGACGAAGGGACTTGTCTTTCTTAGCCACAAAGAAAAATCCGGCACCCACAGGGGACGAAGAAGGCCTGATGAGACCCGCGGCAAGGGAATCGCGGATGTAGCGCTCCATGGCCTCCCTCTCTGGATGGGACAGGTTGAAGAGGCGGCTGGAAGGCAGGGAGGACCCGGGAAGGAGGTCTATGGCACAGTCATAAGGTCGGTGTGGAGGCAGGGAAAGGGCGCGTTGCTTGCTGAAGACCTCGACGAGGTCATGATAATCAGGAGGGATAGAGGAGAGATCGGGGGGTTCCGCGGTGGGCGTAGGATCCTCGGGCAGAGCAGGAGCAGGAGCAGACAACAAACAAGATGAGTGACAGGACAGACTCCAGTTGCTAACTCGACTAGTGGTCCAGTCGAAGTGGGGGTTGTGTGCCACCAGCCATGGCTGGCCGAGGACTAGGGGAGCATGGGGTGAGGAAAGGACGTGAAACTGGAGGGTCTCGTGGTGATTACCGGAGAGGGTGAGGTGAAGGGGTACGGTGCGGTGGGTAACTTGGGCGAGGAGTTTGCCGTTGAGAGCGTTGGCTTTCAGAGGAGTCGTGAGGGGTTCCAACGCAATTCCAGCTTGGGCGACGAGATTGGAATCCAGGAAGTTCTCGTCAGCTCCGGAGTCGACCAATGCAGACAAGGGCAGGGACTGCTGGTTCCAAGACAATATGGCGTTGAGCAGCATATGAGGTCGCGGTGTTGGTGGGGTGGTAGTAAGACTCGCCAGGACCCCCAGAATCACTGGTGAGCCCCCTCTTTTGGCCGAAGGGAGCAGGAAGACAGGTAGTGACCAGGCTGACCGCAGTAGAGGCAGGATCCCAATTGCACCCTCCGAAGACGCTCAGCTGGTGAGAGGCGAGCCCGACCCAGTTGCATAGGAACCTCTTCGGAGACGGCTGAGGTGGCAGGGAGAGAGACAAGACCGGGAAGAGAGGCAGTAGGGGGTTCAGGTCTTGATTTAGGGGGGTAGAGAGAAGAGCCACGGGAAGGAAAGGTGGAGGAACAACGGACAACTCTTTCCCGGTGGCGCTCGCGGAGGCGGTTTTCCAGTCTAATGACCAGGGAAATGAGGTCGTCGAGAGTTGATGGGTCATCCCTGGCAGCCAACTCATCCTTCAGTGAGTCGCTGAGACCGTGCCTAAAAGCACCTCGGAGCGCCAGGTCGTTCCAACCGGACTCCGCAGCAGTGATGCGGAACTCCACCGCGAAGTCGGCCACAGAACGGGCACCCTGGCGAATGGACTGGGTGGTCGAAGACATTCCTTAGTTCAGACATGAAGTGGGAGTAGGAGGTGAGACAGGAGGAATTGCTCCCCCACAAGGCGGACGCCCATGCCAGCGCATCCCCCTTGAGCAACCCCATTACGTAGGCGATGCGGGACC
Source organism: Aldrovandia affinis (assembly GCA_029706075.1). Lineage (NCBI taxonomy): Eukaryota > Metazoa > Chordata > Actinopteri > Notacanthiformes > Halosauridae > Aldrovandia > Aldrovandia affinis. Next base: position 3,310,827 of record JAINUG010000093.1, on the reverse strand, counting down.
CATCGGTAGAATAAGAGGTGGGCTGCTGCTCGAAGACCAGGGAGCATTGGATGAGGAAGGCGCGGCACATCCCCAGGTCTCCGGCATAGCGATCCGGAGCAGGAACGTGAGGCTCCTTGTGCGGGAAAACTGGCGGGTCCGGGGGTGAAGAGACGACAGGAGGGGAGCCTTGGGCAGGGATGAGGACTGCGAGTTGTAAAGAAAAATCTTGCATCTGGGTCTTGATCTCCTTTATGCTGGTGGCGAGGCTGTGCAGCGCTGTCGTCAGCTCCTGGAGGGATTGGCCCTGTTGGCCGACAAGAACGCCCTGTAGGGAAAGGGCCTGACGGAGCTGGCTCGTGTCCGCTGGATCCATGCTTGGTCAGATCGTTCTGTTGTGGTGACAGGAACGAATCCAAATGCGGACACAGACAAAGTTAGGATGGAGAGTGATGTTTTAATAATAATTGTAATAGTAATGACAGAGGTACTGGAGACGATGAGCTGGACACTGGAAGGGATGCACAGGAGGACAGACAGGATGAGGAAACCGGGAGGGGCAGCTAAGCGTGCAGGCAGGCGGGGCTGGCAGGACGGACAGAGCTGGCAGACGGATGAAGAATGAACCTGAACACAGGGGGGAACAACAGGAACAAGGGTAAACAAACATATAACACAACACGCAGAGAACAGTAAACACAGAGTCTAATATAAGGTATCAGAAGTCAGCTTCTACCGAGAAGGGAAAACAACGATCTGACGATGAATGACTGGAAAACCGGGGTAGATATACTCTGCAGGGCTGATGAACTTGATGGGAGGCTGGTGTGCCGGAATTGGTGACAGGTGAGCATGATGAGTAGTAATGAGGGTTAATAATTGAATAATGGAAAATAATAAAACAATTAACAAACAATCACAAGGGAGAAACAAGACAGGAACAAAGGGAATGTGACAGGCAAAGTCTTTCAGCCCTGGACTGACCATGACATGGTCTTTTTTGGACATACCCTGTGCCGGCCAGAAGAGGATGGGCTCTCCCCCTTTTTAGTCTGGTTCCTCCAAAGGTTTCTCCCTACCAAGGGAGTTTTTCCTTGCCACTGTTGCCTTTAGGCTTGCTTTTGGGGGGGTCTAGGCCTGGGTTCCCCCTCTGTTAAGCGTTTTGTGACAATTCTATTTTGAAAACCGCTATACAAATACATTTTATTTGATTTTATTTGATTTACTGTCGACAGAAGAAGTCTGGGTTAGTGGGACTCTTTTTGTTCTGAAAACGTATACCAACCTAGCCAGAAGCACCGATTACATGCCGATTTTTTTTTTACCATGATGTTTATGTATTGTGTAATATCAGTTTGTTGTGACATTAATTGCTGTACACGTTTCATCACAAGTAGGCTAGATATTAAAGCTGACCTATTTGTTAGTATGTTGACCCACTCTATTTTAGAAAGATAGATTGTCAATTTAATAGTAAATACAAATGTACCCTGCTGGCTGATTAAGCAGACAGAAAGTGGTTCACAGTGTTGTAGGGCTAGAGTGAAATTCAGCAAATTATTTTGAGGGGTTTATTGGGGCTGTCATGGCAAAATGTGTTCGGGTGCAAAGAATGTGTCCGGGTGACATCATCGGAATTCTCGGAATGTAGTTGCTATACCAACATGACGAGCTAGCATTCCTGAGTGATTGTAGTCCTAAAACCCAGAAGTAAGCCTAACAGAGTTTCACGTTTTATTCTATGACATAAACTGCGCACGTTCATATCTCAACCGTGAATTTTGAAGCTGTTATGTGTTTTTTTTAAGTAAGCTGCTAACAAGTTGCTACATTCAAACTACAACTGTTGTCGGAATAATTCAACATCATTACATTACAGCTAGGTGGCTAGCTACGAATAAGCATTGCTTGCTCAGCTGTACAACTAGCTAGCTGGCTAGTTACGAACATAATATATAAATTGCCTGCAGCTGGCTAGTATTTCTGAAATGTAGCTACAGCTAGCTGGCTAGCTACGAACATAATATATGAATTATAATATATAATCATATTATAATTATATAGCCAGCTAGCTAAGAAGATAATAATATGCATTGTCTGTTTAGCTATACAGCTAAGTTAGCTGCCTAGCTACGAATATAATATATGGATCGCTTGCTTAGATGGCTAGTATTTTGTGTCACTTTGTGTAATTTTAGGTAGCTTTTGGCTCTGCCAGGTAGTGAAAGGTGCAGTCAAGCTACGAACATATTGCCTGTTCAGCAGGCTAGCACACAACTGAAATTATAGGGGAATTGGTCTATCTAATATGCAGTAAATTCATGTTTAGTGTTGTTGGAGAGCTAATATCATGAGCAGTAAGGTGGTTTCACCTGTCATGTGGTACAGGGAGTGTTTAATAAAGTTCTCAGGATATGCAAATTACCATTTCACACCTCATGGCCCACAGAGCCACTATGTCTGTGAAGCTTATCAGCTCTGTCAGCTCTTATCAGTGCCATGGAATTTGTGACTTGGTCCCAACCAGATACTGGTTATTTTTTCTTTTGATTTTTGGGTATAAAGGGGGGAAATGCTATTGTTTTTGGAGCCTCTGCTTTAACCCACACTCCCTGGGTGTGTAATGTATTCAGTTTGCTTTGAGCCTTGTTGTTTCAAATAGTTAATCTGCATTATCCAAAGTTTTCTCACCATAATACTTTGTGAGATTCAGTGCACATCACTGTATGTTTTGTCAATGTTGTTTGAATAGCTTTTAGTTCATAATTGTGTTAATGTCAGCTCCGTTATTCCTCCTTAATCCTGGCTACTGCAATTAGCCTTCTCATTGTCATTTAACTTATGGATAATGGTGCAAAAATAAAACTTCTGATAGGTGCACTCTGTAGTCACTTGCCTGTACACCAGGGTGATAAATGTACAATTCTAACATTTGTTTGGCTAAATAAATATGCAATTCTACTGTTTGTAGGCTAACATACTGGCCTGGTCTTAATGCATAGGCCACACTATGACTTAAAGAGGCTATAGTCCCTCAGCATGAAGGAATTGTCACTTGCAACATTAAAAGTAAATTAAGTAATTAATTGCAGTCAGAAACTAATTGAAGTCAGATAATATTTAATTAATTCCATCATTGAATCACTAAAGGCATAAGGACACATGGCCCATACTCCACCTCCTAACATTACAACGTTGGTATGTTTTGAGTGGACCTTATAGTGTCTATATTGTTATGCAATGAAGTATGTTATGTATGATGTGTGTAAAACATTTTATTCACATGTATTGCCATTATGTTTCCTTGTTCTTTATTGTAGATTTCACCATATTCATCTGTCGACTGGATTGCCGTACAATTAAACACTTTCATTGCTGCTACTGCCCCAAATTGTATATTAATCGGTCCGATTTTATTAAACATCTGATGAAGTGCCAGCAGGACAACGAACCACGCCCTGAAACCCCTCCACCAGCTCCCATTCAACCAGAAACCACTCCCTCAGCTCCTGTTCAACTGCAGACCACTCCCTCAGCTCCTGTTCAACTGCAGACCCCTCCAGTTCAGCAAAAGCAGGTTTATGGCCAAAAAATAAGAAAGGTGCAGTGCCCTGACTGTACTCTATGGCTCTCGAAGCAGAACCTCAAAAGGCACATTATAAGAAATCACATAACAGTCTCCAGGGACATCACAGCCAAGTCACACCTGCAAAGCCAGTGTATAGACCCAGACAAATGTGTGTATGCAGTGGCAAAATCTTTTAGAGGTCCCTGTATTCCAATACATGTCCAGAAAAAGACATGGGCCACATCACACCAGTTCACTTGTGAGGTGGATCTCTGCAGTAGTCAGGCAGATTTTCAGAGAAGGAGTGGATTGCGTGCTATTCAGTGTGTCCATTTAAGGTCTGTTGATTACTGCACAGCAGATGCAACCACACAGGTCCTAAATGAGGAGACTCTGACAGATATGGTCAATAATCATTGGTTTGGAGAGGAGCAAAAAAAACAGTGCCTCAATCATCAAAAAGAAGCACAAGATCATGGCATCCCTTTTGTATCATTGATTGATCTTGGAGGGCCACCTCTCATCCACTACATGTCAATTTATGAGCCTAAGGTTTCATTCTTTAATCAGCTGGGAAGAATGAGTGTGGCCTATCATTAAAAGAAGAACACATGGCACTGCCCTTGTGCCCAACCACGGAGTTCCTGCCTCCATAAGGCAATTGCGAAATGGTACCTTTTTCAGTCCAACAGGAGCCTCTTCTGAAATGTAAGAAGTACTGAATCAAATGTCCATGTATCGCATGTATATGTTCTGCAAAAAATGTTCAGGAACCACACCACTCGATGAACCTCTTCTCATAACAAACAAAGCTAGAATATTCACAATGCTTGGAGTACTTGTTGGTTTCATTACATTTTTGCTCTCAGATCAGGAAACATTTGAACCAAGTTAATTTGATTGAAAAATAAAAAAATTGCTCAATTACATTTTCATCATTTCAGGCTTTTCAACTTTCTGCAAGCAATGCCCACTTTGTGGCCTTACATATCGGTATCAAGAGTGGAACAACGGTGTGCATAACTTCAATAACCACATCTTGCTCAGCCTAAATTTGTGTATTTTTCTTAGACATTCTCTCCAGGTACAGTATGCGATGGTGGTGTCTTACAAATGCATTATGTCTGATGTTTAACAAACAAGCACCTATATCACTTTTTCATGTGCTTCCACAGGCACACACTGCTGTAGGAAGGGTTTGTGAAGCTCTTTCTATGAGCGCTGGTGCTACATTCCCCAGCGGCACAACACTTCTTCATGCTTTGTTGTGGAAAGTTAGAGTCTCAAATTATTTTCTAAGTCCTTTTTGTTCAATTATTCAGAAATCAAATTCCCGTTTCGCTCAATTTTTCCGAAAAGCAAAGAGATTTGAGGCAGAAGATTTTCAAAGTTATTAGACTTTATTTCAGATGAAATCACAAAGCCGAGAGCATCTTGCTGTGATTATAAACATCACTTTCCAGTGTATGTGTGTGAGTGCGTGTGATTATACAGACACTACTTTCTAGTGTATGTGTGTGAGTAAATGCAAGTTTCAGTATATGTGCATGAGTAAATGCAAGTTTACATTCTCTACCCAGTTTCAGCTTTAACAGTAAATTCTAACAACCAACTTACATTAGTGTCATACACCTGTGCAGACACCCCATATAAGGTAGCTATACTGTACTGTCGTGAGCACCCACAGCTGGCTCTAGTCACCCTTTGCCCCTGCCTTCGCTCAAGCCGGCCAAGGCTCTCTGATTGGGGGAATTTCATTTAGCTTTGAAGAATTATTTCGTTTCTCTCCTCAATTAAAACTCAGTTCGTTGCTGGTACTTGCAATTTCATTCAGGCAATAGAAGAGTCTTAAAACAGTTCCGTTGGTGAAAGACAAGAGTTTCTTTATTCGTACAGTGTAGCTTCTGGTGGCATCAAGATCTCAAGTCTAACCCACCATTATGTAAAAATGTCACAGGTTAAATACAGTCTTAAACAAAAGGTGTCTGGCCAGGAGGAAAGGCTTCATGCATGTGTTAATTCCCTCCTTCCCTGGTTCCTGTTTCCTGGCTAGATCAATGACTCTTCAGACATTATAATTTCTATTCACCCAGGGTTGCTTTCCAATGGCTCTCGGCACCTGAGTCTCGGGGGAGATCTTGCATTTGGGAAAAGGGTACTTAACACCCAGGTGGAAACAGGATGAGTATTGGGGACATACAGATTTTACTCAAGACTGTAAATAACATATTGCTTAAGGAAAATACTCAAATCTAACAATTTCCCCCTCTGATCATATGATCACTTGTACATCTATGATCAGAACATAATTTTCGAAAGGGGTGCTCTACAATTGTCTTTCATCAATATATATATATTTTTAACACCTGACATACATGTTTTAGTTTTTTTGTGTGTGGGAGGAAACCGGAGTGCCCCACGCAGACACAGGGAGAACATGTACAAACTCCACCCAGAAAAGTCCCTCGGCCAGGATTCAAGCCTTGGACCTTCTGCTGTGAGGCGGCAGTGCTATCCACTGCCCCACTGTGCTGCCCGAAAGGGAGAAACGACAGTGAAAGCAAAAACAAAAGCAAAAAAAACAAAAAACAAAAAAGGGAATAAAGAAATTTAAAAAGAAAACGGGGGTCAGTGTAAGTGGACGGACGTGTCTAGTCATAAGCAGTTTTGGGGGTTTGGTATTAAAGGGTTAGTTTGCCTTGATCCTTCAGTTCGAGGGGATTGGTAGTTGAAATGGGAGCAAGTCGTACTGCGGCGTTCAAAACCTTACATGTTTGTTGGGTAAAGAACGGAATTGCCATGTATGGATATGCGTCTGAGGAAATGGGTAACAGACCACAGACCCAACATGAGTTGAAACCTTTTGCCTGAGCGAAGGCAGCAGCGGTGGCTAAAAATGTATTATCTCTGGGAATGTCATTATGACTATCATATGATGCCTGGACTCCTAGAGCGATGGCTAACAAAAATATAAACATTATGTTGGTGATATAATAATTATAGGCGGTTAGTGGGTTATGCTTGTGAACTAAACTTAGGGTGTGTAGTGCGTGTCCGTATGTGGCTGTGATTGTCTCAGTCTCTGGTCCCATTCGCGGCAAGAGTTTGTTGTTGCTCTCAAGGGTCCAAGGTTCTTCGGTGGTGAATGTTCTTTCCTCCGAGATCTCGTCGTCTTGGTGTAGGGCAGTCGACGGTTATGACATCACAGTGGCGGGGATCCCTGGTCGTCTCAAATCTGTAACAGACCGGAAAGGAAAAATGCAGCAGTATCAAGGAAATCTTGACACATCTAGTCAATTATGTACAACATCGTAGTTCAAACTATACGGCAAAGGATTTGTTATGCACACACCGTGGGTTCCATTTGTAACACTTCTAATAGGCTGTCACGTTATGTTACCTCCCTGGGAGGTTCAGTAAGTTTACAAAAACTAGCATGAACCCATCTATTTTTACCTTGTAGCTTAACCGCTGCGTCAGTTGTCAACAGAACCTGAAATGGTCCATCCCATTTCGCCTCTAATGTTGTACACCATTACCCATTGCCCTGGAACGATGGAGTGACCTCCCTCCGGTGGTTCTACCCATGCATCGGACACTTGCTGAGCAGCAGTCTTGACTGCTTCAGTCAATTGCTTACAGTAAGAAACCAGAGCATCTGATGTTAGATGCACGTCCGCATTCCGCAAATCAATGGTCCCCGGCAGTGACATCGGTCTGCCCGTTATCACTTCAAAAGGGCTCAAACCTGTTTCCTTGTTATGAGTCGCCCGTAAACTACACAAAACAACGGGTAACGCATCAGGCCACGGAACGCCTTGCTGGTGCATTTTTGCCAGTCGCTCTTTCAAGGTTCGATTTGTTCGCTCAACAAGCCCAGATGATGTGGGTGATGTGGGCAGTGTAGTGACCACTGAACTCCCATCATTCGGCTAACCTCTGCACAAACAGTTCCTGTAAAGTGAGTTCCTTGATCGGAATCAATCTGGTCTGGCAACCCCCACCTCGGAATGATGTCTCTTGCCAACACCTTCGCTGTGTAAAGCTGTCCCCCTCTTGGTCGGATAAGATTCCGTCCAACGAGAAAACTTATCGACAATGACCAAAACATCGTTGTAACCTTTACACTTGGGCAAGGAAATGTAATCAACTTGCAGGTGACGAAACGCTCCAGGGGGTGCTGGTGCCCGTTTAACAGGAACTTTAACATGCCTGTCACTGTTGTTACGCTGGCAAAGAGCACACCTCTGGATTAATAGTTTCGCTTCATGCTAAAATTGTGGGTTCCACCATACTTGTGCAAACCGATATTTCATCTTTTCCACACCAACATGACCCAGTCGTGAGATATGGCAGGAGGCTGTTAGGTGCCACTGTCCTGGAGCCATATCGCCACACTCCATCGTCACGAACGTTCGCTCCACGTTCAATCCATCCCCATTTTTCCTCTCTGTCAGTACAATCTTGCATTTGTTTGATATCGGTAAAATTTTCGCGGATTTGGCATGCTGCCAGCCTGGCCCCATTAAGGTTCAGATTTTCAGCATTATTTTCAACTTTCATTTCATCCTTAATAGCTGCGTTTTTGTCGGCTTCATCAGCCAACGCGTTCCCTTTTGCTTCCGCTGTGTTAAAACGGGTATGCGCTTTTACTTTTAAAACCGACACTTCACTCGGCAATTGAATTGCATCCATTAATCCTTTTACCAAATTACCATTTTTTACGGGTGTCCCTTTCGCTGTCATGTACCCACGCTGTTTCCATAGTAAACCAAAATCATGAGCAATTCCGAAACAACAACGCGAAACTGTATAGATATTTACACTCCTATCTTGTGCAAATTTGCATGCCTCAATCAGAGCTTTTAGTTCTGTCTGTTGCGCCGATGTGCCGGGTGGTAACGAGCCGCATTTTAACACTTCATGTTCCGACGTCACTGCCCACCCAGCATGTCTCATTCCGTTGTGACAAGAGGAAGACCCGTCAGTGAAGAGAATCAGATCAGGGTTAATCAGGGGGGTTTCATTCAAATGTTCGTCGCATTCCATTATTGCCACTACATCTTTGCATTGGTGGTCATCATCGCATGCGTCATTGTTAGTGGGCATAATCATAGTTGACGGGTTAGAGAGAGAAGCTTTTTGAATGATCAAATTAGGAGCTTCAAGTATTGCCTGCCAATTTCCCCATCTACTTGCCGAAACCTGCATTGCGCGTTTCATTGTTAACAACAGAATGTGGGCATTTAACAATCATTTGTTGATCTAACACCAGGCTAGAAACGAGCTGAATTGCCAAGAAGACAGCCTGTACAGCTCTCAAGCATGGTCCAAAGCCCAAAGCCACGTTGTCTAGTTTGCCCGAATAATACCCCACTGGTCTCTGTTGGTCACCGTGCTGCTGCGTTAAAACAGAGGTCATGTATCCGTCTTTTTCATTAACGTATAATGTAAACGGTTTGTCTGTATCCGGAAAGCCTAGTGCAGGAGCCTCGCACAATGCTTTCTTCAACAAGTCGAACGCTTGCCTTTGTTCATCGTTAAACTGGATGCGCTCGTTTGATCGTCGTTGCCCTTTTAACAAATCATTCAGTGGCTATGCGATTTCGGAAAAGGATTCTACCCATGCTCTGTTGTAATTACAGAGTCCCAAAAATGAACAAAGATCTTTTACTGTTGTGGGTTCGGGGGTGTTTCTTATATATTTCTTTGACTTCTCCAGCGCCTTCAACACCATCAGGCCGGCACTACTGGGTGCGAAGCTGGCGGAGATGCGGGTGGAGATGCGGGTGGATGCCCCCCTCGTATCCTGGATTGTTGACTACCTGTCTGGCAGACCACAGTATGTGCGCTTGCAAAACTGTGAGTCGGACAGGGTGGTCAGCAACACTGGGGCACCGCAGAGAACAGTCTTCGCTCCCTTCTTCTTCACCGTCTACACCACGGACTTCACCTACCAGACTGAGTCTTGCCATCTTCAGAAGTTTTCTGATGACTCAGCGATAGTTGGATGTATCAAAAATGGTGATGAAGAAGAGTATCGGGCTGTGGTGGGTAACTTTGTCACATGGTGTGAGCGAAACTACCTGCAGCTCAACGTGACAAAAACAAAGGAACTGGTGGTGGACCTGAAGAGGGTCAAGTCACCGGTGACTCCTGTTTCCATCCATGGGGTCAGTGTGGTCATCGTGGAGGACTACAAGTACCTTGGAGTGTACATCGATAATAAACTGGACTGGGCTAAGAACACAGAAGCTCTCTACAAGAAAGGACAAAGCCGCCTCTACTTTCTGAGAAGGCTGAGGTCCTTCAACATCTGCCGGACTATGCTGAGGATGTTTTATGAGTCGGTGGTGGCCAGTGCCTTCCTGTATGCTGTCTCGTGCTGGGGCGGCAGACTGAAGGCAGCGGATGCAAACAGACTCAATAAACTGATCCGCAAGGCCAGGGACATTGTGGGGCTGGAGCTGAGCTCCCTGACGGCAGTGTCGGAAAGGAGAACGCTGTCCAGGCTGCACTCCATCATGGACAATACCTCCCACCCACTCCATGACGTGCTGGTCGATCACAGGAGCACGTTCAGTACAAGACTGATCCCACCCAGATGCACCACAGAGCGACACAGGAAGTCATTCCTGCCTGTGGCCATCAGACTCTTTAACTCATCACTCAGAGCACCAGCCACTCTGAGACTGAGCCAGCAAATAGGATAGCTGGGGAACATTTAACATTTAACATTTAACACTTACATTTGTATAACTACAATTGACACATACTGTGCATATAATTGTACCTCAAGCGGATGCTACTTATTTTTACTTATTTTACTTATTTTACTTATTTTATTATTATTATTACTTGTATTATTGTTTTTTTTTTTTTTTTCTTAGTCTATTGATTCTCACGGTACAAACAGCCCTATGTCTTGAATGTTGAATGTTTGCCGTGATGTATATACTGTGCCATGTATAATATGTTATATGTCTGAGTGCGAGCAACTGTAACTTGTCCCAATTTCCCCCCGGGGATCATTAAAGTTTTCTGATTCTGATTCTGATTCTGAGTTACCATGCGGTCCTGTGTAATTTCCCTTTTTCCCTGCGAAATCTTTTGTCCCAAATAGATTACTTCCCTTTGCGCTATCTGCGCTTTATCCACGCTTGCCTTGTGGCCTATTTCACGCAGATAATCAAGCAGGGCCAACACATCTTTATCATGTTCTTCCTTGGACGTGGAACTGATTAAAATATTGTCTACGTATTGTATCACATCAGACGTTATTTTTGGCATTTGTTCAGAGGTGAGATGTCTATGGAGCGCCTGGTGGTAAATGGTACCGCTCGAATGCATTCCCTGGAGGACGCGTGTCCAACGATATTGTTGCTCATCAAAAGTAAAGGCTAGCCAGTCCTGACATTCTGTGGCTAAAGGAACGGTCCAATATGCATTAACCATATCAATCACTGTGAAAATGCAATGCTCAGGTTTCAATGAATTGAATATCGTGGACGGATCTGCTACCAAAGGTGTCAACTTGTCAATTGTTTTGTTTGCCCCTCTGAAATCAACAGTCAAACGCCAGCTGCCATTTTCTTTCTTCACGGGCCACAAAGGACTATTTGAACAACTCTGAGTTTTTACCAAAACGTGTCATTCTTCAAGCTCTTTAATTATCGGTCTGATACCATCGATAGCCTCCCTGCTAATGGGGTACTGTCGCATGCTGGGGGGAGATGTCCCTGTGAGTAACACTGGCTCCATGTCAAGAAGCCCACAGTCGTTTTTACTTTTAATTGGATGGTTGGTGATGTCTGCTTTTTGTAGCTGTCTTAAATTCCACCTTACTTTACCGTCAGAAAATTCAAGACTCGAGTTTAACTTTAATAATACATCCATGCCCAGTAACGGCTGACACGCTTCTCCGACCCATAAATTAGTCGTTATCTCTGCAGGCCCTACTGAAATGGACACAGGCTGCGTTTGTCGCAACGTCAAAGCATGCCCCCCTACACCATAGCATTGCTGTACACGGTCTGATAAAAGCAAGATATTGTTCTTTGCATATAACGCAGGTAAAACAGTGAGTTCAGCGCCAGTGTCTAGAAGGAAATCAATGTCTATGTGCCGGTTAATGGTCACACACACATAAAGTCCGTCTTTTGATTGCCTCACCGCGGCCGCTATGTGTCTCAGTGAGGCGTCCTTTCGTTTAAAGGAACCGCAGAAAGAATTGCCTGTTTCTGGCTGTCATTCAAGCTTGCAAATTGTTTGTCCAAATCCTCCGTGTCCCCCTCTGCGTAGTTGCGCGTTGAGGGGCCATCATTTCTGTATTGCTTTGGTGCCCTGCACTGTCTCCAAAAATGTCCCGGTTTCCCACAATTACGACAGTTATAGTTATGTTTGCCATATGCGCGACTATGGCCATGATTATTCAAAGCACGGATCTTACATTCTGTATCCAATTCTAGCTTCTGATAATACTTGATCAAAGGTAATGGACTCATCTTGCCAATCAGGTTTGCTAAGTTTAGTGGCCGATCTTATTTCTGGTACCAATGCTTGCATAAACGTTGTTTTAAGAGGACCACTTAAACTGGAGGAAAAGTTATCGCGTTTTATTTCCTTAATTCCCAAATGTCTTAAAAAGGTTTCAGAAAACCGTTCAGAAAAAACATCAACCGCCTCGCCAGTCTTTTGAATACATGCTGCAACTTTTCCCCAATTCGTAGATGCATTTGTAGCTTTTCGTATTGTAGCGCCCGAGTAGGCGCGTGCTATGGCGTCATCGTAGAGGGGAGATACCTTTCGGCACGCTGGCTCCACCCCACGCACTGAGGGGAACCCCGGGACGGATTCAACAGCTGACGGGCGTAAACGAAATTAACAGACTTTAAAAAGAGCGCTCTCACGCAAGGACGCTGTTGGGAGTAGGAACGAAGTAGGAGAGAGAGAGAGAGAGAGTCAGAGAGAGAGAGAGAGAGAGAGAGAGAGAGAGAGAGGAAGAAGGAAGAAGGAAAGAGATAGCTAGGTATTTTTTTGTTTTTTGAAATACTTTTTTGGACGGATTATTTTTGGTTACTGAACTACGGAATTGGACGACAACGACGGCAACGGATTACCCTGGAAAGGACAACGACAACGAAAGCGGATCACGGACAATCCTGATAAAGGGAAGTTTGTGGACTTTGTTTGGTGTTCATTACCGGGACATTCTGTGCCAGCTGTGTTTTCCCTGCCACGGGAACGGCATTTCCGTATGCGGAATACTTCCGCCTTTGACAAAAAATAAACGTGTGTTTATTTGGAACTGTCTCCATTGTCTCCATTATCTGCGTTGTACATTGAATAAATTATCATTTATTAGCGGAGTGGAAACCCCACACCCTTGGTTTTGCTACATATGGTGGAGGATGCGGGCAACTATAACGCTAAATAAAAAATAATTTATTCTGTACAAAGTAGATATGGAGTCACTAATGATAAAACAGCTGGAGAAAACTCATGCTGCACAGCTGGCGCACAACGCAGCGCTGATAGATGAGCAGCGACAGCAGACAATGCGCTACTAAGACTGGAGGTAGCACGGCTGTCAGCTACCGCAACCCCACGCCGACCAAACCCCAGTGCATTTCTGGTAAAAATGACCGCAGAGGATGACATCGAGGCATACCTCCAGACATTCGAGCGTACAGCGACCCAAGAGGGGTGGGCTCCAGAGCAATGGGCCAGACTGCTTGCTCCATTCCTGTCCGGAGTGGCCCAGCACACGTGCCAGGACTTAGATGAGGTCCAGGCTGCGGACTACACCACCCTGAAAAGGGAAATTCTGCGTCGCGCCGGACACAGCCTCATCGGCCAGGCACAAAAATGTCATAACTGGACCTTCGACGCTGCCTTACCACCCCGAGCCCAGATGCACGACCTTATACGCCTAGCCAAGAACTGGATGACCACGGAACCCACAGCCCTGACGCCCATGGAAAGGTTTGTCATTGACACATTTTTGCGCTCCTTACCTTTCGAAGCCAAGAAACTGGCAAGCCAGGCGAACCCCCGGAGCACCGATGAACTAGTGGCGCTGGTGGAGGGGTACCAAGCCGCTGTGGAGGTCCTGCGTAGCAGCCGACCCACCCGATCCGAACAGGAGAAACCCGAAGCCTCTGTCAGAACACGGGACAGGCCGAAACTGGACGGGATGACCGGGGCAAGGTTCAGAGAAGGAACCCGGGCACCGCCCAGCCCTCCAAGGAGACGCCCCTTCATGACAGAAGACCGCCGTGGGTGTTATGACTGTGGAGAGGTGGGACCGCTTCGCACGCAAAACCCTGCGGGCTGCTGCTGTCATGCTGGGCCACCAAGGGGTGCCCGTCGCCCCTGACGCCGGTGAGGGCCAACGGCAAGGACACCACCGCCCTGCTCGATTCCGGAAGCATGGTGACCCTGGTCCGCCCCGAATACGCCCGGACGGAACTGCAACCAGAGAAAATGGCCATTTCCTGTATTCATGGGGAGAGCAAGGATTACCCCGTAACCCTATTAAAGCTACAGACGACCAAGGGGCAGTACGTGGGGAAAGCCGGGGTCGTAGAGAACCTGCCGGTTCCGGTGCTCCTGGGTCGGAATTGCCCGATATTTCCGCAGCTCTGGACAGGCATGCGGGGGGAAGAAGGAAGGAGAAAGAAAAGGAGAGGTGGCCAAAAAGGGGAGGCAGCAAGGGCAACCCAAGTTCCCTCCCGTGGAGAAGGTCAAGAGGTAGAGTTGCCGCTCTCATCGGAGGTGGGGTCCGATTCTGAGGTGGTTGAGGCCACCAGATTGTGCGGTTTTCAGGGAGCTGACCCACAACAATCAGCAGAAGGGCCGTCAGAGGACGGCGCTGCTGAGGCAAACCCCGGGGAGGAAGAGCCGACATGGGAGGAGATGTTCCCGATGGGACACGAGGAGGCGCCAGCATCCCCGCCCCTGACTGGTCGGTTCGGGACTGCCCAACTGGAGGACCAGAATCTAAGGCATGCCTTCCAACACGTCACCGTGGTCGGTGGGACTCTCATGGAGGGGGTAAGCAAAATTTATTTCCCTCATTTTGCCATAAAAAAACAACTTCTATACCGGGTAGTTAGGAGTGAGGGGCGTGAGATAGAGCAACTGTTAGTGCCCCACTCCATGGTGAACACTGTTTTGCAGTTGGCGCATGCACACGTGCTGGGGGCGCACTTGGGGGTTGAGAAGACCTCCCGAACGGATCAGGGCACGCTTTTATTGGCCGGGATAAAACGTGCAGTGGAGAAATTCTGCCGAGAGTGCCGGGAGTGCCAGAGGGTGGCGCCTAAACCCAAGTACAAGAGCCCTTTAATCCCTTTGCCGATAATCTCCGTTCCTTTCAGTAGGATCGCGCTGGATCTCGTCGGGCCCCTCCCAAAAAGCAGCAGCGGGTTCCAATATATCCTGGTCATATTGGACTATGCCACCCGGTACCCCGAAGCCATTCCTCTGCGCACGATGGCCACCAAGGGCATCGCACGAGAACTAATGCTGCTGTTCTCCCGGGTCGGCTTCCCAGATGAGATCCTGACAGACCAGGGAACGCCCTTTATGAGTAAGGTAATGCGTGACTTATGCCAGTTCCTTACCATCAGGCAGATACGTACATCGGTGTACCACCCCCAGACTGACGGACTGGTTGAAAGGTTTAACCGCACCCTGAAAAGTATGTTGAGAAAGGTGATGGAGGCGGATGGACGGAATTGGGACCAGCTCCTCCCTTTTCTGATGTTTTCGGTCCGAGAGGTACCGCAGGCTTCGACAGGCTTCTCCCCCTTCGAGCTGCTGTATGGCCGACGGCCACGAGGCATGCTGGACCTGGCCAAAGAGACTTGGGAGGCCCAGCCGTCCCCCCACCGAACTATAGTGGAGCACGTGACAGAAATGAGAGAGCGGATGCCCACCCTGTGGCCCATAGTTCGGGAACACATGCTGGAGGCCCAGGAAGCGCAACAGCGCGTCTACAATCGCGGAGCGCAGCTCCGGGAGTTCCAGCCCGGGGATCAGGTACACGTGCTGGTCCCCACATCCGAATGCAAGTTCCTCGCCCGCTGGAAAGGTCCGTACGAGGTCCCAGAGAAAGTGGGTGAGGTGAATTACAAGGTAAGCCAACCCGACCGGCGCAAGAAAACACAGCTGTACCACATTAATCTGTTAAAAAGGTGGCATGCCAGTGACCCAGTCCCAGAGGGTGGACCACAGCCGTGTTTTTCAGCCAGCCAGACCGACGAGGTGCCGCTAGGGGAGCAACTAAGCGTAACCCAACGACAGGAACTACAGGAACTCGTGGGCCGCCATCGGGATGTCTTCTCAGTCGACCCGGGGGAGACCGATGTCATTAAACACCACAAGGTAACCCAGCGGCCGTACCGCATCCCAGAGGCACGGCGGGAAGCGGTGCGGCAGGAAGTACAGGAGATGTTGGCGGCCGGGGTCATAGAAGAGTCCCGTAGTGAGTGGTGCAGCCCCATAGTCCTGGTCCCCAAGCCTGATGGAACCATCAGGTTCTGTAATGATTTTAGAAAATTAAATGAGATCTCCAAGTTTGATGCTTACCCCATGCCTAGGATCGATGAGCTGATCGACCGGCTCGGGACCGCCAGGTACATCAGCACGCTGGACCTAACGAAGGGGTACTGGCAGGTGCCCCTGACCCGGGAGTCTAGGGAGAAGACGGCGTTCGCTACCCCGGATGGCCTGTACCAATACCGAAACTGCCATTCGGGTTGCACGGGCGCTCCCACCTTCCAGCGGATGATGGATCAAGTACTGCGTCCCCATCAAAAGTATGCGGCTGCGTACCTGGACGACATTGTCATCCATGGAGAGGACTGGGGGACCCATCTCCGACAGATACAGGAGGTACTGCACGCACTAAGAGGGGCGGGGCTGACAGCCAACCCCGGAAGTGCCACCTGGGGCTACAGGAGGCAGAGTACCTGGGCTACACCATCGGCCAAGGGCTGGTCAAACCCCAAGCGGCTAAGATCGAATCCATCCGGACTTGGCCCCGCCCCACAACACAGAAACAGGTGCGTACGTTCATCGGGCTGGCCAGTTATTACAGGCGATTTATTCCCAATTTTGCATCCCTGGCTAGCCCGTTGACAGACCTGACCAGGAAAAAGTTGCCGCGACAGGTGGAGTCAGGGCTGGACTGGGACAAAAAATAGGCCCTGCCATTTGGCTCAGACCGGCCCATCCAGTGGCGTAGCGTGGGTTGCCAGCACCCGGTGCGAGCCACGTAAACGGCGCCCCATTTTCTGCCCAGTCCAGCCCTGGGTGGAGTGGACCGAGGCAGAGGAAACCGCCTTCCAACACCTCAAGGCCGCGCTCTGTTCCGGACCAGTGCTAGTCACTCCGGACTTCCAGAAACCCCCGCTGGTCCAGACGGATGCATCGGAGACGGGAATCGGGCGGTCCTGTCTCAGGTACAGGGGGGTGAGGAACACCCCGTGATGTACATCAGCCGGAAGCTGATACCGAGGGAAACCAGATACTCGACCGTGGAAAAAGAGTGCCTGGCGATCAAATGGGCACTAGAGACACTCCGATATTATCTATTAGGGAGGACATTCACCTTAATCACGGATCATGCCCCGCTGGTCTGGATGTCCAGAAATCGCGAGACTAACCCGAGAGTGACCCGTTGGTTTCTATCATTGCAACCTTTTAATTTTGATGTGCTCCACAGGTCCAGCGTCAACCATGGCAATGCGGACGCCCTCTCGCGGAGAGAAGCCCTGTGGTGCCAGGCCGCTCCCCCGCCCGGGTCGGAGCTGAGGGGGAGGGTGTGTAGCGCCTGAGTAGGCGCGTGCTATGGCGTCATCATAGAGGGGAGATACCTTTCGGCACGCTGGCTCCACCTCCGCGCACTGAGGGAACCGGGGGACGGATTCAACAGCTGACGGGCGTAAACTAAATTAACAGACTTTAAAAAGAGCGCTCTCACGCAAGGGCGCTGTTGGGAGTAGGAACGAAGTAGGAGAGAGAGAGAGAGAGAGAGAGAGAGAGAGAGAGAGAGAGGAAGAAGAAGAAAGAGATAGCTAGGTATTTTTTTGTTTTTTGAAATACTTTTTGGATGGATTATTTTTGGTTACTGAACTACGGAATTGGACGACAACGACGGCAACGGATTACCCTGGAAAGGACAACAACAACGAAAGCGGATCACGGACAATCCTGATAAAGGGAAGTTTGTGGACTTTGTTTGGTGTTCATTACCGGGACATTCTGTGCCAGCTGTGTTTTCCCTGCCACGGGAACGGCATTTCCGTATGCGGAATACTTCCGCCTTTGACTAAAAATAAACGTGTGTTTATTTGGAACTGTCTCCATTGTCTCCATTATCTGCGTTGTACATTGAATAAATTATCATTTATTAGCGGAGTGGAAACCCCACACCCTTGGTTTTGCTACATACCGCAGAGGATGACATCGAGGCATACCTCCAGACATTCGAGCGTACAGCGACCCAAGAGGGGTGGGCTCCAGAGCAATGGGCCGGACTGCTTGCTCCATTCCTGTCCGGAGTGGCCCAGCACACGTGCCAGGACTTAGATGAGGTCCAGGCTGCGGACTACACCACCCTGAAAAGGGAAATTCTGCGTCGCGCCGGACACAGCCTCATCGGCCAGGCACAAAAATGTCATAACTGGACCTTCGATGCTGCCTTACCACCCCGAGCCCAGATGCACGACCTTATACGCCTAGCCAAGAACTGGATGACCACGGAACCCACGGCCCTGACGCCCATGGAAAGGTTTGTCATTGACACATTTTTGCGCTCCTTACCTTTCGAAGCCAAGAAACTGGCAAGCCAGGCGAACCCCCGGAGCACCGATGAACTAGTGGCGCTGGTGGAGGGGTACCAAGCCGCTGTGGAGGTCCTGCGTAGCAGCCGACCCACCCGATCCGAACAGGAGAAACCCGAAGCCTCTGTCAGAACACGGGACAGGCCGAAACTGGACGGGATGACCGGGGCAAGGTTCAGAGAAGAACCCGGGCACCGCCCAGCCCTCCAAGGAGACGCCCCTTCATGACAGAATACCGCCGTGGGTGTTATGACTGTGGAGAGGTGGGACCGCTTTCCACCTCAGACACTCTGCACGCAAAACCCTGCGGGCTGCTGCTGTCATGCTGGGCCACCAAGGGGTGCCCGTCGCCCCTGACGCCGGTGAGGGCCAACGGCAAGGACACCACCGCCCTGCTCGATTCCGGAAGCATGGTGACCCTGGTCCGCCCCGAATACGCCCGGACGGAACTGCAACCAGAGAAAATGGCCATTTCCTGTATTCATGGGGAGAGCAAGGATTACCCGTAACCCTATTAAAGCTACAGACGACCAAGGGCAGTACGTGGGGGAAAGCGGGGTCGTAGAGAACCTGCGGTTCCGGTGCTCCTGGGTCGGGAATTGCCCGATATTTCCGCAGCTCTGGACAGGCATGCGGGGGGAAGAAGGAAGGAGAAAGAAAAGGAGAGGTGGCCAAAAAGGGGAGGCAGCAAGGGCAACCCAAGTTCCCTCCCGTGGAGAAGGTCAAGAGGTAGAGTTGCCGCTCTCATCGGAGGTGGGGTCCGATTCTGAGGTGGTTGAGGCCACCAGATTGTGCGGTTTTCAGGGAGCTGACCCACAACAATCAGCAGAAGGGCCGTCAGAGGACGGCGCTGCTGAGGCAAACCCCGGGGAGGAAGAGCCGACATGGGAGGAGATGTTCCCGATGGGACACGAGGAGGCGCCAGCATCCCCGCCCCTGACTGGTCGGTTCGGGACTGCCCAACTGGAGGACCAGAATCTAAGGCATGCCTTCCAACACGTCACCGTGGTCGGTGGGACTCTCATGGAGGGGGTAAGCAAAATTTATTTCCCTCATTTTGCCATAAAAAAACAACTTCTATACCGGGTAGTTAGGAGTGAGGGGCGTGAGATAGAGCAACTGTTAGTGCCCCACTCCATGGTGAACACTGTTTTGCAGTTGGCGCATGCACACGTGCTGGGGGCGCACTTGGGGGTTGAGAAGACCTCGAACGGGATCAGGGCACGCTTTTATTGGCCGGGGATAAAACGTGCAGTGGAGAAATTCTGCCGAGAGTGCCGGGAGTGCCAGAGGGTGGCGCCTAAACCCAAGTACAAGAGCCCTTTAATCCCTTTGCCGATAATCTCCGTTCCTTTCAGTAGGATCGCGCTGGATCTCGTCGGGCCCCTCCCAAAAAGCAGCAGCGGGTTCCAATATATCCTGGTCATATTGGACTATGCCACCCGGTACCCGAAAGCCATTCCTCTGCGCACGATGGCCACCAAGGGCATCGCACGAGAACTAATGCTGCTGTTCTCCCGGGTCGGCTTCCCAGATGAGATCCTGACAGACCAGGGAACGCCCTTTATGAGTAAGGTAATGCGTGACTTATGCCAGTTCCTTACCATCAGGCAGATACGTACATCGGTGTACCACCCCCAGACTGACGGACTGGTTGAAAGGTTTAACCGCACCCTGAAAAGTATGTTGAGAAAGGTGATGGAGGCGGATGGACGGAATTGGGACCAGCTCCTCCCTTTTCTGATGTTTTCGGTCCGAGAGGTACCGCAGGCCGACAGGCTTCTCCCCTTCGAGCTGCTGTATGGCCGACGGCCACGAGGCATGCTGGACCTGGCCAAAGAGACTTGGGAGGCCCAGCCGTCCCCCCACCGAACTATAGTGGAGCACGTGACAGAAATGAGAGAGCGGATGCCCACCCTGTGGCCCATAGTTCGGGAACACATGCTGGAGGCCCAGGAAGCGCAACAGCGCGTCTACAATCGCGGAGCGCAGCTCCGGGAGTTCCAGCCCGGGGATCAGGTACACGTGCTGGTCCCCACATCCGAATGCAAGTTCCGCCCGCTGGAAAGGTCCGTACGAGGTCCCAGAGAAAGTGGGTGAGGTGAATTACAAGGTAAGCCAACCCGACCGGCGCAAGAAAACACAGCTGTACCACATTAATCTGTTAAAAAGGTGGCATGCCAGTGACCCAGTCCCAGAGGGTGGACCACAGCCGTGTTTTTCAGCCAGCCAGACCGACGAGGTGCCGCCGCTAGAGCAACTAAGCGTAACCCAACGACAGGAACTACAGGAACTCGTGGGCCGCCATCGGGATGTCTTCTCAGTCGACCGGGAGACCGATGTCATTAAACACCACAAGGTAACTCCCCGGCGTCAAGGTAACCCAGCGGCCGTACCGCATCCCAGAGGCACGGCGGGAAGCGGTGCGGCAGGAAGTACAGGAGATGTTGGCGGCCGGGGTCATAGAAGAGTCCCGTAGTGAGTGGTGCAGCCCCATAGTCCTGGTCCCCAAGCCTGATGGAACCATCAGGTTCTGTAATGATTTTAGAAAATTAAATGAGATCTCCAAGTTTGATGCTTACCCCATGCCTAGGATCGATGAGCTGATCGACCGGCTCGGGACCGCCAGGTACATCAGCACGCTGGACCTAACGAAGGGGTACTGGCAGGTGCCCCTGACCCGGGAGTCTAGGGAGAAGACGGCGTTCGCTACCCCGGATGGCCTGTACCAATACCGGAAACTGCCATTCGGGTTGCACGGGGCGCCTCCCACCTTCCAGCGGATGATGGATCAAGTACTGCGTCCCCATCAAAAGTATGCGGCTGCGTACCTGGACGACATTGTCATCCATGGAGAGGACTGGGGGACCCATCTCCGACAGATACAGGAGGTACTGCACGCACTAAGAGGGGCGGGGCTGACAGCCAACCCCGGAAGTGCCACCTGGGGCTACAGGAGGCAGAGTACCTGGGCTACACCATCGGCCAAGGGCTGGTCAAACCCCAAGCGGCTAAGATCGAATCCATCCGGACTTGGCCCCGCCCCACAACACAGAAACAGGTGCGTACGTTCATCGGGCTGGCCAGTTATTACAGGCGATTTATTCCCAATTTTGCATCCCTGGCTAGCCCGTTGACAGACCTGACCAGGAAAAAGTTGCCGCGACAGGTGGAGTCAGGGCTGGACTGGGACAAAAAATAGGCCCTGCCATTTGGCTCAGACCGGCCCATCCAGTGGCGTAGCGTGGGTTGCCAGCACCCGGTGCGAGCCACGTAAACGGCGCCCCATTTTCTGCCCAGTCCAGCCCTGGGTGGAGTGGACTCAGAGGGCCGCGCTCTGTTCCGGACCAGTGCTAGTCACTCCGGACTTCCAGAAACCCCCGCTGGTCCAGACGGATGCATCGGAGACGGGAATCGGGCGGTCCTGTCTCAGGTACAGGGGGGTGAGGAACACCCCGTGATGTACATCAGCCGGAAGCTGATACCGAGGGAAACCAGATACTCGACCGTGGAAAAAGAGTGCCTGGCGATCAAATGGGCACTAGAGACACTCCGATATTATCTATTAGGGAGGACATTCACCTTAATCACGGATCATGCCCCGCTGGTCTGGATGTCCAGAAATCGCGAGACTAACCCGAGAGTGACCCGTTGGTTTCTATCATTGCAACCTTTTAATTTTGATGTGCTCCACAGGTCCGCGTCAACCATGGCAATGCGGACGCCCTCTCGCGGAGAGAAGCCCTGTGGTGCCAGGCCGCTCCCCCGCCCGGGTCGGAGCTGAGGGGGAGGGTGTGTAGCGCCTGAGTAGGCGCGTGCTATGGCGTCATCATAGAGGGGAGATACCTTTCGGCACGCTGGCTCCACCTCCGCGCACTGAGGGGAACCCCGGGACGGATTCAACAGCTGACGGGCGTAAACTAAATTAACAGACTTTAAAAAGAGCGCTCTCACGCAAGGGCGCTGTTGGGAGTAGGAACGAAGTAGGAGGAGAGAGAGAGAGAGAGAGAGAGAGAGAGAGGAGGAAGAAGGAAAGAGATAGCTAGGTATTTTTTTGTTTTTTGAAATACTTTTTGGATGGATTATTTTTGGTTACTGAACTACGGAATTGGACGACAACGACGGCAACGGATTACCCTGGAAAGGACAACAACAACGAAAGCGGATCACGGACAATCCTGATAAAGGGAAGTTTGTGGACTTTGTTTGGTGTTCATTACCGGGACATTCTGTGCCAGCTGTGTTTTCCCTGCCACGGGAACGGCATTTCCGTATGCGGAATACTTCCGCCTTTGACTAAAAATAAACGTGTGTTTATTTGGAACTGTCTCCATTATCTGCGTTGTACATTGAATAAATTATCATTTATTAGCGGAGTGGAAACCCCACACCCTTGGTTTTGCTACAGTATAAATTCCTCAATTGCCTCTCATCCCTTGGCAAGATTTTGACCATCACCCTCCAACGCAGTAGAAACAGTCGAATTAAGCTTGTTAACCTCTGTGGGGGTTATCACTGTGGCCATTAACTGTACACCGTCATACGGATGCAAACAATAAATTGTTTTCAAACGATTGATTTTAGCCCAGGTGTCCATGCCAGCAACACGCGGATGTTTTAAGTCCTGCGACCACTTGTCAATGTCTTGGGGCTTGGTCGGTTTGTGACTGAACTGAGTTTCACCTGCTACCCGTCTTTGTGTTAATGCTCTTAACCGTGGCGCTACCGGTGCCATCTCATTATCGGACGTTTTGCTGTCACTATCATTGCTGGTCCATTCATCTTTACGAGCTAAGATGACAGACTTCCTATCTTCATAACAAGGTGGGGCAGAAGGCTGAACTGGCCCAGCGAACACTCCACTCCCAGGAGCCAATGACTGCACATTTTGGAAACGTTTGATCTGTTCTTTTAATGCCATTATTTCTGCGTCTTTCTTAACCCTCTTGGCTTTTACGCTTTTCAGTTCTTCGGCTATATTTTTAACTTTCTCTCTCTCAATGTCAAAGAGGCGGTCGGTTTCAGCTTTGTCATTTATTTCATTCCGCCTTCGCATATGACTAACAATAAGCAGGGCAAGGGGAAGTTTACGTTTATCTGGCACGCGTTGTAATTTACCGTACGCTTTCTTTATATCGTCCAAACTCCACACCTTATCTTCATCAACTTGAAAAATGTACTTATTTGCAATGTACCTTTCCATATCCTCCAACTTCAAATGTGCATATGTAACCCCTCTATTCTATGGAAGTGGTTCGGTCCAATTGTCTGCTTAGTTGGTACGGCCCTAGTAAAAGGGCGGGAAGGAAAAGGTCAACGATAAAGGTCAGTCGTGGGCGGGTTTTCATCGTAGCATATCCCGCCAGCTGGCAGTCTAGTGCATTCTGACTGTGAGCAAGAACTGAGCGGTTCCTTTTCTATATCAGGTAAGCAAGTGTAGGCATTGGGACCTGGATTAATATGCTAACTTTAAACTCTCCGCAAGTAAAGGATGAAGTATTGTTATTCATGGATATACTTGCAACTTTGAGTGAGAGTCTGGTTTATGGTCGAGTTCTTATCATGCCATGTGCGGATAGCATTAGCCACCAAACACAAACGTTATCTCTTGATACACTGTTGGTTTTTTAATGAATGTCCACCTTGTCACGTCTCGTGTTCGTGTTTCCCCTAACTAAGCGTTTGTAGTTTGTTCCATGTTTCCTTGGTGTCTGGTCCGTGTTTTTACTTTCGCTTACCTGTTCCAGTCTCGTCAGTGTATTATCTGTTTCACCTGTTTCTCGTTATGTCTGATGTGGTTAACTGTTCATTTCCTGATTGTCTCGTTATTGTATTATCGTTTCCACTTAATTCCTCATGTGTCTGATTGCAGTCAGCTGCATTCATGTTTATTCCTGATTGTTTCTTGTTAGGTCTAAATGTATTTAAGCTGTGTGTTTTCCCATGTTCGTTGCCAGATTGTCTTGTGCTTTGCGTTATGCTCACATTACTCTCCCGCGTTATCTCTGTTTCCCAGCGTTTTGTTGCTTCGTGTTCATGTTCGTGTTCGTGCTTGTGCTCCAGCTCCAGTGTTCGTCAGTACCCCAGTCTCGTTCCCGCTCCTCCCTGTGTTCCCTGGACTGCCTTCTCGTTTTCGACCTTCGCCTGACCACGCCTTGCCTGCCCCTGATACCCCTGAAGCCCGCAACGAACTCTGCCTGTCCCCGACCATCCTTTGGATCTCTGCATTGCCCTGATTACTCCTGCCTGACCTTTGCCTGTTCACCGAATAAAAGAAGTTTCTGCATTTCTGGGTCCGCGCCTGGTTTTCTGGTCCCCGCCGTGACACACCTAGGTTGAAGTACCTTGGAAACGTTGTAATAAATGTTTAGTTAGGTTAAGGTACTTCGGAAAGTGTATTACAAATGCTATACAGGTGGTGAGTGAGAGAGTAACGGGTTGTTAAGTGCAAACATAACATGTATAGTATCGTAGCATATCCCGCCAGCTGGCAGTCTAGTGCATTCTGACTGTGAGCAAGAACTGAGCGGTTCCTTTTCTATATCAGACCATCCCGCCATTCACTCCTTGGACGGGAATGAAGAGCACTCCGCATCATGAAGAGACCAGCCATCTTCGACAGAGTATCGCCCGCCACGGGTGAACTTGGGAACTGTAAGCCCCGAAGTGTTTCCGGGATTTTAGCATAGGACTGTTCCAGTTACGGGCCCCGACGAAAGGTTTTACCGTTTGTTGTTTTGTTCCTTTGGGGAGTTGTGCACAACTGGGGTTGCAGCGCTGCCGAATACTGTTGTGAAGTTCATGTCTGTACTTACTAATATGTATCGGGTAATTCGAGTGATCTTAATGATGGCAAATATTGTCGTTCTACGCCTAGGTTTTTAAATACAATACAGTTATATAAAATTGAACCGTCTTGTGTCTGCTTGATTGATTTCACAACCACACAGTCTTATAATATCATATCTGACCCTGAGGTAAATTCTACTTGTATCAACGAAGGGTTACATAGAATTTCTGGCGCCCAACGTGGGGCTGTGTGGTTGTGAAATAATCTTCTGTTGGTTCAAGGCATGATGAAATCATTTTAGAACAAAACATGGAGTTATGCAAGCAATATAAATTTGACAGCGAACGTTCAGTTATCTTAAAGAATGTCGATCCACAGACGAACCATAATGACCTATCAGAGGTTTTTCAATTACTTGGCAAGGTAACTAAATTTGAACCCATTGATGTGGTTATCCCATCGGGAATCCTTTGTGAATTTGCGGATAAAGAAACAGTCTTGCTATTAGACTCCGACCATGTTGACCCACATTCTGGTCAGTACTGGACTGTAGTTCCCATTAACAAGTATGACGAACCATTACCCGAACCTCCGGAAGCTGTCTCGGATCAGTTTTTCACTGATGCTATTCAGGATATGGTAAGAGAAGCTCAGGAGAATATTAATAAAGCAGCTGCTGCCCACCAGGGCGATGTTATAGAGATAAGTAAACGGCCGGTGGCGCGTTTAGCTGGGATGAGTGGGGCTCAAGGGTTGTTAGCCACCTCAACACCACTTCCCAGAGTTACTTTTGATTTGGATCAGTCTACTGGGGGTAATAGTCCCAACATGCCCCATAAGGTTTATAGTAGCATTCCTGAAGAGGTGCAGCGGGTTATTGTGGAGCACGTGGTTAAACATGATAAGCAGACCTTCACATATCAC
Source organism: Aldrovandia affinis (assembly GCA_029706075.1). Lineage (NCBI taxonomy): Eukaryota > Metazoa > Chordata > Actinopteri > Notacanthiformes > Halosauridae > Aldrovandia > Aldrovandia affinis. The sequence goes on along the minus strand of JAINUG010000093.1, from coordinate 3,284,714 downwards.
AAATCTCATCGAGTGTGTACATTCTCAGGCTTAGTCCCAAAACCTAGCACGGAAGGGGATTTTGAAACCTGGAGAGTGCAGGCTAGACAGGTGATGAATGACCCCGAGCTATCTGAAAACGATAAACGGCGTAAAATTTTAGATAGTCTTCTTCCCCCTGCTCTCAATACAGCATTATATGCTGGTGATGTTGCAGATGCACAAGCTTATTTCATAGTATTGGAAAAGGCCTATGGTAGTGTGGTCAATGGTGAAGAATTATACATCCAGTTTATCGAGACTCATCAGAATAGCGGAGAGCAATGCTCAGGTTACTTACATCGCCTTCACACACTCATGCAGAGAGTAGTGGAACGCAAAGGGCTCACTACGGGAAACCCGGACTTGCAGTTGTTAAAGCAGTTTGTGCGTGGTTGCTGGGACGATTCCTTAATAACCCAACTGAAACTGAGAGATTACATGGCGGAAGCACGCGGACAGTCGGTGACATACTCTGAGCTTTTGTTTATGATGAGGTCGTTTGCTCCGCGGGAGTCCAAAGAAAGTAGAAAGAAACGTCATCTAGGAAACGGTCCTTTGAAAGCTCATAGCAGTGTGCATGTTGCCGCTGATCCGTTGATTTTAAGCAATGCAACGCATATTTCCTCCCGGGAGAATTCACTGTCAGACAAAGTGGAAAGTTTGGAAAGAGAATTGGTTAGACTCAAGGCCAATGGTGAAGGAGGTCCAAGGTCTGACAGGGTATTCTTCAAGGGTAAGGCGAAAGGGAATAATTCGGGATCCTACAATGAGGTTTCTCGGAGACAAAAGGGGTTCTGTTATCAGTGCGGTCATGATGAGCATCACATGCAACGCTGCTCAAACCCTGTAGATGCTGCATTAGTGCAACAGAAACTGATCGCCCGCCATAAGAGTAAAATGTTGCCATCACTGCCACTCGGGTCCCCTTCAGCAGAGGCTTATTCTAGTTATCTTGCGAGGCAAAGCACTTATCAAGGCGATGTAAAAACAATGCAAGTCAGGCTCCAATCTCAGTCACCTATTACTCTTGCTAGCAATGAAGTGAAAGAAGTAAAGGGGATTTTTCACATTTCGGCCAATACAAAGGGTTTCCAAGCACTACTAACTGAACCGGAAACATATTCTTGCCCAGGAGGTTTAGTGGTATATAATCAACTATTACAGGTGACACCCAGGTCCCATCAGAAAGTTAAACTTATGGTTCAGAATATTTCGGGACATGAGATTACACTTCAACCAAAGCGCATTGTAGCTGAGTGCATGGAGGTAGCTTGGGTGAGAGCGTTAGGCTGCAAGGATCCAGCCCAAGGTGAGTTTTCTCTAAACAAAGATCCTGCCACTACTGTGCACACAAACACGCATGTGAAAGGAAGGGAGTTAGAGTCAGTGGATTTTAATGCAATGTTGGCAGGCTCTCCAGTGCCTGAGGCCTTTAAAGAGCATATGGTATCTAGACTTATTGGGGAGGCGAAGCAGGCGTTTTCTTCTCATGACTTGGATGTTGGACACATTCCGGGTGTGTCACACAAAATTGAACTTACTGAGCAGTCGCCTTTTAAAGAAAGGACACGGCGTGTTTCACCAGCAGATTTAGAAGATCTTAGAAACCATCTTCATGAATTGTTGTCCACTGGGATAATTGAAGAGTCAAGTAGCCCATATGCCTCCGCTATAGTGTTGGTCCGTAAAAAGAATGGGACACTTAGGATGGTAGTGGATTACAGGCGACTAAACAAAGTCACCCATAGGGATGCTTATCCACTTCCTCGTATAGAGGAGACATTTTCATTGCTCTCGGGCTCGAAGTGGTTTTCTGTATTAGACCTTAAAAGTGGTTATTATCAAATCAAGTAGATAAAGCCGACAGACCCAAAACTGCTTTTACCACACCATTTGGTAATTGGCAGTTTAGAATGATGCCTCAAGGCCTTACTAATTCACCGGCTACTTTTCAGCGCACTATGGAGAAGGTAATGGCTGGGATAAATCTTCAAGAGGTTATTGCATTTCTAGATGATTTAATAATTTTTTCAGACACAAAAGAACAACACGAGGAACGCTTAATGAAAGTATTGCAGAGGATTTCAGAGTGTGGCTTAAAGCTTTCCCCCGCTAAATGCAAACTTTTCCAAAAATCTGTCAATTATTTGGGGCACATTATCTCAGAGGAAGGCATACAACCTGATCCAACGAAGGTAGAAGCTATTCTGAGTTGGCCGAGACCTAGCACCCTGAAGGAGTTGAGGTCATTTTTAGGGTTTTGTGGGTATTATCGCAGATTTTTTGAGCATTACTCCGCCATAGTTAAGCCATTGAATGATTTGCTGATGATAGACCCTACCTCCCGTAAGGACAAGGGAAGACAAAGGGCAGCTGGGACTCAACAGTTTGGGGAGAGGTGGACCACCTCCTGCCAAAAGGCTTTTAATGACATTATTGCCAAACTTACCAGCACACCAGTGCTTGGCTTTGCCAATTGGCAGCTTCCTTACATTTTACATACAGATGCTAGTGTGACTGGGTTAGGAGCGGCTCTGTATCAAGTTCAGGAGGGAAAGATGAGAGTGGTGGCATATGCTAGTCACGGTTTAAGTAGGAGTGAGAAAAACTACCCAGCACACAAGCTAGAGTTTCTTGCTCTTAAGTGGGCCATCAGTGAAAAATTTCAGGATTATTTGTATGGAGTGAAATTTAAAGTTCTCACTGATAACAATCCGTTAACATATGTTTTGACATCAGCAAAATTAGATGCAACTGGTCACCGCTGGCTTGCAGCCCTAGCAATGTTTGATTTCGATATCTTTTATAAGTCTGGGAAGAGGAATGGGGATGCGGATGGGTTGTCCCGCAGGCCTCAGGATGTCTTAAGTGATGATGAGGACACATTAGAGATGGATGATAAGATTGCCCTCCTCAAGAACCGTGTCTGGCCTATTCAGGAGGATGACCACTCAGTTTTTAAACAGGAAGCTTTGGTGGCGGTGTGTCAAAAACATCAGGTGATGGTGTTGAGGGAGGTGACCAGCTTTGATGATGTCCAGTCAGGTCAGGAGGGCATAGCGACCCAGTGGCTGCTGTAGAGACGCTTTTATGCAGTGAGGAGGCCATACCGAGTGGTTTCGAAAACCCGGAACCTTGGCCAGGGCAGTACACTCTCCCCAGCATGTCCATGGAAGATTGGAAGCAGCTGCAGGGAGAAGATGAGGATTTAAGGCGGGTCGTTGCTTTAGTAAAAAGAGGTATGAAACCTGAGTTAGTGGCACAAAAGGAGGAATCATGGGAGGTTTGTCTGCTTTTAAGGGAATGGCCAAAACTCGTTTTAATAGGAGGAGTATTACACAGGCAGGTTGGCAATCAGCAGGGGAAACAATATAATCAGTTGATCATTCCAAAGAGTCATCGTGCCAGAGCATTGGTAGGAGTTCATGATGAGACTGGCCACATGGGTTATGATAGGATGGTAAGTTTGGCGCGTGCTAGGTTTTATTGGCCTAAATTGTCAGCAGATGTTGAGCGTAAGTGTAAGACCTGTGAAAGATGTGTCCGGAGGAAGGCCCGTACAGAAAAGGCTGCTGAGTTAGTCAACATCAAAGCGTTTGAGCCATTGGAACTTGTTTGCATTGATTACCTTACTATTGAACCAGACGCTCGTGACACTAGGAACATTTTAGTTCTGACGGATCATTTTACGAAATATGCGCAAGCCTATCCCACCAAAGACCAGACTGCTAAAACTGTTGCCAGTGTATTGTGGGAGAATTTTATAAGCCACTATGGATTCCCAAAGAGAATCCACAGCGATCAAGGAGCGAACTTTGAGTCTGAGATTGTAAAAGAGTTGTGTAGGATTACTGGGGTCAAATCAAGGACAACGCCTTATCATCCAAGAGCAAACCCTGTAGAACGTTTTAATAGAACCTTGTTAGATATGTTAGGGACTCTCAGTGACAAAAAGAAAGAGAATTGGCGTAAATATGTCCGTCCATTAGTGCACGCTTACAATTGTTCAAGGAATGACGTGACTGGAGAATCGCCTTTCCTTCTCATGTTTGGCAGGGAGCCCCGTTTACCCATTGACATATGTTTCGAATCAGTCCAGCGGGACATAGCGACAAAACACACTCTCAATATGTGAGAGACTTGAAGAGAAAGTTGAAGTTCGCCTACGAACTGGCATCGCAAATGGCGGAAAAGCGACAGTTGATGAATAAAAGGAGATGGGATCGTAAGGTAATAGCCTCTCCTATTGAAGTTGGTGATAGAGTTTTAGTGCGTAATGTCAACATTCGAAAAAAGCACAAAATTGCAGATAAATGGGAATCCACTGTTTATTTGGTAGTGAAGCGGTTGAGTGAAGACATACCGGTGTATGTTGTGAGACCTGAGATGGGGGAGGGACGTGAGCGGACCTTGCATAGAGATCTCTTGCTTCCGTGTGGGTTTCTTCCAGCGTCTCTAGAGACAGAGGAGGAAGACGAGGCTGTGTTGAGGCAGACCCGGAGCAGTGGACCCAGTGTGGAAATGGACATGGAGGATTCCGGTTTAGTGAGGGGGGCAGGAACGGTCTTGGAGGATAGTTCAGCCTCTTTGAATCCAGATGCGCCTGAATTTGTGGCTATGGAAAGTGAATCTTTGGAGTACATAAGTGATCGAGCCATTGAGGGTGACATGTCCGTAGAGGAAAGGAATGAATGTGCACATGGTAGTCATGTTGATGAAGGAGAGACATCTGATGCAGTTGTGTCTCCAGAGCAACAGACAATTCTGCCCCGCAGGTGACATCGGGAGCGCCGTCTTCCACAAAGACTGGATGTTTATGATCTAGGGGGGAAAGCGAATGTACACTGCCAGTGTGTCACAGCATCAGTGTCAAGTGCAGGTTTAGAACAGCTTTTTAAAATACTGCAGGAATTGAGTCTTATGTTTCAGGAGCAATACAAACTTCTCAGGCAATGTATAGGTATCCTATTGGCCAGGTTATGTCCCTTCAATTAGAGGTCGAGGACGACCTGTTTTAAGTAGGGGAGAATGTAACCCCCCTATTCTATGGAAGTGGTTCGGTCCAATTGTCTGCTTAGTTGGTACGGCCCTAGTAAAAGGGCGGGAAGGAAAAGGTCAACGATAAAGGTCAGTCGTGGGCGGGTTTTCATCGTAGCATATCCCGCCAGCTGGCAGTATAGTGCATTCTGACTGTGAGCAAGAACTGAGCGGTTCCTTTTCTATATCAGGTAAGCAAGTGTAGGCATTGGGACCTGGATTAATATGCTAACTTTAAACTCTCCGCAAGTAAAGGATGAAGTATTGTTATTCATGGATATACTTGCAACTTTGAGTGAGAGTCTGGTTTATGGTCGAGTTCTTATCATGCCATGTGCGGATAGCATTAGCCGCCAAACACAAACGTTATCTCTTGATACACTGTTGGTTTTTTAATGAATGTCCACCTAGGTTGAAGTACCTTGGAAACGTTGTAATAAATGTTTAGTTAGGTTAAGGTACTTCGGAAAGTGTATTACAAATGCTATACAGGTGGTGAGTGAGAGAGTAACGGGTTGTTAAGTGCAAACATAACATGTATAGTATCGTAGCATATCCCGCCAGCTGGCAGTCTAGTGCATTCTGACTGTGAGCAAGAACTGAGCGGTTCCTTTTCTATATCAGACCATCCCGCCATTCACTCCTTGGACGGGAATGAAGAGCGCTCCGCATCGTGAAGAGACCAGCCATCTTCGACAGAGTATCGCCCGCCACGGGTGAACTTGGGAACTGTAAGCCCCGAAGTGTTTCCGGGATTTTAGCATAGGACTGTTCCAGTTACGGGCCCCGACGAAAGGTTTTACCGTTTGTTGTTTTGTTCCTTTGGGGAGTTGTGCACAACTGGGGTTGCAGCGCTGCCGAATACTGTTGTGAAGTTCATGTCTGTACTTACTAATATGTATCGGGTAATTCGAGTGATCTTAATAATGGCAAATATTGTCGTTCTACGCCTAGGTTTTTAAATACAATACAGTTATATAAAATTGAACCGTCTTGTGTCTGCTTGATTGATTTCACAACCACACAGTCTTATAATATCATATCTGACCCTGAGGTAAATTCTACTTGTATCAACGAAGGGTTACACATAGATAAACCCCTTAGTATCATTGATAAGGAACTCACTGCTAACTTCAGGTGCGGCCTTTCCGCCTTTCTCAGAAGTGGGAACCTGCCTCTTGTCACGTTTCCCAAACATGTCTTCAGTTAAAACATTAAAAATGACTGACAACTCAAACTTCAACTTCTCAAATGATCAAAAACACGGTATACCGGACACAAGACGTACAAAAACACTTATACATTAAACATTAAACAATGACCATGCTTGAACGGACAACGGATATTTTCTCATACACACCTCAGGGTAGAGCAAGTTTTATACACCAGCGTTAAAATCACGAACGCTGCCACAGACAGCTTTTGTAATCAGGAATCCTCTGAAAATCCCTGTTCACTCACCGGAGGATTCACTTAATTTACTCCTTTAAATTAGTGAACTATGCCTTGCTGCTTCCCATCTACCTGGAATCCCCTTTAACAGTAAGGCCGAACAAGCGCGCACCGACGTTAAAATCACAAAACGTCGCCACAGACACCCTATTACAATTATTGGCTCTCTGAAAACCGTTAATCGCTCAATGGAGGATTCATTAATTTACTTCTTTAAATCAATAAATGTGCTTTGCTCGCCTATTTCACTGGGATTCCCCTTTTCCAAAAATGTGCTCCCGCGGAGCACTCTTGCTTCTAGCAAGAAATCGTAGTACTACTTTCACAACACAAGTAGCCTACTTACTCAGCATACAATGATATTGCGGTAACAATATCAACGTAGGTATTTCCTCTCTATTCCTTAATTACAACCGTACCACAGCGAATGCTCTCAATTTGTTTATCAAGCGGAATAATTAGAAACAGGAAACTCACCGGATGATGGAAAAGGAAAAACTTCGAAGTAACTTGGTACGCGTAGTCCGGTCCTCTCTGGTCACCGGTCGAATTTCTGGGTCTTGGTTATTTCGTTGATCTCGGTGGAACCTCCAAATTGGAGAATTGCTTCGTTTCTCTCCTCAATTAAAACTCTGTTCGTTGCTGGTACTTGCAATTAAAATAGAAGAGTCTTAAAACAGTTCCGTTGCAAGAGTTTCTTTATTCGGTACTTGCAATCTTCTAACCCACCATTCAGGCAAAACAAAAGGTAGAAAAGGTTTCAGTCTTTCCCTGGTTCCTGTTTCCTGGCTAATTTTTCAAATGTTCATTCATTGCTTTCTTCTCTGAGTCTCGGGAGATCTTGCATTTGGAAAAAGGGTGCAGGATGAGTATTGGGGACATACAATTTTATTCAAGACTGTAAATAACTTTCAAAAAATACCAAAATCTAACAGCTTGTTCGACCCATTTATCTTGGGGTGGCTCAGAGTGCATGCAACCTTCATTATTTTTATATACTTTGACATTTATTCTTGGCTAAATAATAGTTTAGACCTTATTAAGCGTTTTCTGTAATTTTTTGTGCCCAGTGCACCCAGCCTGAAAGTGGTAGTCACACTCTTTGCATACAGTTTGAACCTCCACATAATCCAGCTTTCCATTGTTTCATGGACAGGTGGATGTTCAGGCCTGCCACTAGGTCCTGGTCCATCACAGTCATTGATTTTGTCTGTGGAGGAAACACAATTCCTCAGCTTATCTATCTTTGACAGAAATCATTTTCTTACTTAAACTGTGGCTATCTCCTCCGGGTTGTGATGGATCCAAGTAAGTCTTGTTTTGATAAGAAAAATAAATATTCAAGGATTTCATTGTGTTGTCACCCCCTAATTTGGAATAAGAAAGGACTTGTTGACAAGAAACAATGACTAATTTATATTTTTCTGTTCCTTATCTTTGGAAATCATAGCGGTCTGGTGCCAAGTAAGTCTTGTTTTGGAAGAAAAGGATTTGACCCTCTCAAATATTTTTGTAGGTGGTGGCCACAATCCATTTGAGCTCAAACCAAATTTTAATTATAATATAATATATGCCATTTGGCAGACGCTTTTATCCAAAGCGACTTACAGTAGTGAATGCATACATTTTTCAGTATATGTGGCCCCAGTGGAAATTGAACCCACAACCTAAGGGTTGCCAATGCTGTGCTCTACCTACTGAGCCACAGAGAACCACATTTTAATCTTTGGGCACCTTGGATTGGGCGATATACCAGAAAATCTGGTGTTATTCTCAATACCGAATGGCAGAAGGTCCACACACCGCTTTCACAGACTGAAGTGCGTGATCTTGAAGAAAGAAAGAAGAAGAAAGGCTTGTGGGCGAGCTGCTGACACTGAAGGTATGATAGACAATTTATACAGGTCATACTTAATCATAGGCTAAATGTATGGATTCTCTGCACAATCTTTGATTTACCATATTGTGTACAGTGTACTGTTGAAAAATGTCAGGTTCATTTCCTTGTTGTGTCAACATTCTTGTATGTTTAATTAACAGGTAGATGCTGTCAGAAAACTTTGTAGGGCATGCAAGGTGGATGCCAAGTAGTCAAAGCTGGACCTCATACTGAGACTAAGGCATGAGATGCAAACCAGGTCATCATATGACAAACTTTTCGAGAAGGTCTGGGTAGCATCAGGTTAATAGTATTTGTAATGCATCGTATTTGTAGCTTTGATTTAAAGTACTGCAATCATAGTAAGCAAATATAGCCATTTGTCTTAACCATCATTTATTTTTAACTAGGTGGTTGGGCAGTCATATTGTGCCCTTGCAATGTGGTGTACAGCATCAAATTCCTTGTAAGAGCAGAAAGTCCACAGGATTTTGCAGATCTCTTACTGTCTTGGGAGCACATTCCAAATGTGACCATATACTGTATGACTTTGCAAGAGGTCTTGCCACTCATACAAATCTGAGGCAGCCAGTCATGATTCCTTTCAGTCCGCATGAAGGCTGGCTTCTTGAGCCAACTGAAGCAAACATCAGGGCAGCAAAAGAGGGAAACCTGAAAATACATTTAAGGTGGCTCAAGGAGAAAAAGACACCAGCAGATGTGGGTGGGCATCCATTAACGGGTTCATCTGAACACTATGTCCTTTATGACGAGTTCCATGAGATGAACACAAAATATCCCCGTGACCAGCTTCAGAGAATTCAGCTAGTACCTGAAATAGCAGGCAAGGTAAACTCTCAGGCTGCGGAACAGTTGTTTGCTCAGATGAGCAAAAAAATATATAACTTTTTGAATGTAATGAAGCCAACAAACCACATTTTCCTGATCTAACTGCTGAAAGGTGAAACGATGGTGAAACGATATTTCTTCAAAGGATGCTGTGATACTGCCTGTTTGCATTCCAGGACATTGGATACTTTGTGTAAGAACTACATAGGTTCTGAACCTAATTCATAAAGTCATCTATAAATATCTTAGTACTTATGTGAACAGTATTATAGCAATTGATAAGTAAACCATAAGAGTAATTCCATTCAGATTTTACAAATGAAGATTATACATTTGTCAATATTTTCATTCATTCCTTAATGCTATGCTTTCATACACTGCTTCTGTGTGTTGACTAACCTTACAAAGAATGGAATGTGTAATTCTGGTCATGTGAGGTAAATGTGCTGTTTTCACAGATGATGAGACCAAGGCAGAGAAAGCTTTTTATCTTGGACTCTATGTTCTCTTACCATGAGCAAGGCAAACATAG